>JAJMBV010000091.1:0-26385 GCA_030585085.1 Petasospora xishuangbannaensis
GGGTATCGTCCTGAATATAGCTGTGTACAAGTACCATTGGGAGTGTATCTTTACAGGGTGGTAAGAATTAGGTTATTGGAATATTCGCGAAGTCAAGCATAAAGCATCAAGCAGTCAAGCAGTTAAGCAGTCAAAGTAATACGAAGTCTGAAAAGTATGATGCATGATAATAGGGAATCAAAGACTGATCTTGAGAGAAAGCAACCAGAAACAGATTAAAGAGTAAGACTATATAAGGAGTTAAAAACTAACAGACAAAGATATGTTCTATGTATAGTTAAGGAGCGTGCTTATTCTCATATAAGTGCCAACTCAATAAATTTACACTCTGCAATTAAGAAGACTTCCATTAAGGGTATTGTCCTGAATATAGCTGTGTGCAGGTACTATTGGGAGTGTATATTTACAAGGGGAGGGGGCGGATCATCTTCAGAAACCTGAGGAAAGCTATTACTAAAAGTTCCTAACACACTTCGAAGACTAGAATAAAGAATCTAGAACGAAGAAAATATTTTCTCCATGTTTGTAAACGCTTCTGTTGAGGTCTCTGGTATGCATTCATGTAAACTTTCGAAAAGACTGTAAGAAATGTCTAAAAAGAAATGTTCAATTGATCAAAGAGAGCTGAGGCCTGGATTTCGACTTGACCAGAAAGCTGGCCTTTGAGATACCAGAGTAAGTAAATAAATATCAGGCATCTGCCCTTAGTTAGATCCCTGTGCATAATAATGCAAGTAAGCAGACTGTGTTTTAACACCTTCAATGTAGTTGGAAATGTCCAACTTCTCATTGGTAGAATGCGCACCGTCATCGCCTCTACCAATCGGCAATAAAAGCACAGATGTTTTAAGTTCCTTTTCAAATGTTAGAGTAATTGGGATAGAACCACCTTCTCTAGTCAAGTCTGGCTCAATGTCCCAGACTGCCTTCGTGGCTTTTCTTGCAGCGGTGAAGTTTTCGTTGAACGGGTCACTAAGCCAGTAGTCACCATCGTGAATGAGTTCAGCTTCACATGTGTTTGGTGAATTCAAGAGATTAAATTGCTCATTAACGTGCTGTTTAATCAATTCAGTCAACTTCTCTGAAGAGATATCAGGAACGGTTCTGATAGAGAACTTACCTTTGACCTTAGCTGGAATGACGGTCTTAGCACCGGCCTCAGAAAAAGCTCCCTCGATACCATGAATAGAAAGGGATGGATATCTCCATCTATGTTGAAGGATAGACTTCTTGTCCTTGTACAGGGCGGTATCAGAACCAGTGGCTTGGTTCAAGACACCAACATCAAATTCAATATCTTCGTAGAGTTTGTCCTCCTCCGCTGTCAGCTCTTTCACCTGCTCATCGATGCCCTTAATGAGGATTCTACCATTGGTGTCAACCAATGTAGCCAAGATCTTAACCAAATCTGTCATTGGCTCGGCAACAATACCACCAAACAGACCAGAATGCAAATCAGCTGCAGGTCCCTTTACACTAATTTGGTAGTAATTAACTCCTCTCAAACCGTATGTGAGAACCGGCTTTGTGGTGCCCAACCAATAGTTGTCGGAAATAGTAACGGCGTCAACGCCCTTGAAGTATCCATTTGCCTCCTTGGCTATTAGACCATCCAGCCCAAGAGAACCAGACTCCTCCATACCCTCGAAACAAGTGACAAGGTTGACTGGAAGTTCAAGACCAAGCTCTCTGTGAGCCTGAATGCTATTCAGCCAACCCATGACGGGACCCTTGTCATCAGAGGAGCCTCGTCCGTAGAGAACGTCGTTTTTCTCCACAAGCTTAAATGGATCGGTGTTCCAACCGTCTTCAAGAGATGCAGGCTGAACATCGTAGTGACCATACACAAGGACTGTTTTCTTAGAAGGATCCTTACCGAAGCGGGAAAGAACAATTGGCGGCAACTGCAAGTTTGGGTCGGCAACTGGAGGTGGTTGGGTACCCAGTTCTCTTAGCTCAATGTCTTCCGCACCCAGAGCCTCAAGTTCTGCCTTAAGGAATTCAGCAGTCTTCACAACCTGAGGTCTAAGCGACTCGTCACCAGAGACAGATGGAATTTCAACCGCCTTGCGGAGGCGCTCGATGAATTGTGGCTTCAACTCGTCAATCTTCTTGAAGAGAGCATCGAAGTTAGGCTCGGACATGGTGGAGAAGTCTCTCTTTCCGGACATGAATACAGGAAAACGATAATGAGGTACACGACGGCTAGCAAGAGATTTGGCAAGCAATGGCCTGATGAAAGCAGTGGACAGTGGCACAAATCTCATCCGGGGGATATTATTGACAGTTTTTCGTCGACAAAGGCTGGGTCTGGCTCCTGCGTGCTTTATCTATGCCGAACGCATTGAGAGCCTAAGAAGGAAAGGTTAAGGAGCACACCATGCGCCGTACGATGAAGAACTCCGGAACGCGGCCTTTGATTGCCTTTAATAACCGAAAAGCTATAGTTTTCTATAAATGCTGGTGCTATTATTGCTTTCATTCATTACATCCCAATGAGGTGTTACCGAGGTGAACCACACCGTACAGAAGCATCGTTGTTGCAGAGACTTAACAAAAATGAAACGGAGAAGTTTCCTAATTAAGAAGCTGCAGTTGTTTTTGCTGTTGAAGTTTTAAACATCCAAACACCTCGTGGGGAACTCTACAAGAAGGGACAAACTCTACTTCACCGGCCCAAATGGCTGGGTTCTGGAGATATTCGGTCTATCAGATCTGGATTTTCGCAAATGAAACCGTCAGTAGTAGCATGGGGTCGGTATAAATTGCGGACAGTCTCTTATCCGGTACGACATAGTCTTGAGGCGTCGTTTGCTCGAACTCCTTTCCAGCCTTCATCATTGCTTCTCTTCTCGACGCCAGAGAGCACAGAGTATGCTCTCCAACAAGTTCACAAGTTATCAAATGCACATCCTTCACTACAAATAATCCTAGCAGGGACTCTTTCCAACTACCATCCACGGAGTGTGATGGAGGTGTGGCTTGAAGACAGGATGGAAGTTAGATCCTATACTCCGCATTCCAATAAACCGGCGGGCAAGAGATGGGACTTTGTAGATAGCACGTTTTGTATGCACTGGAACAATAAGACGGATATTTCTGTTCCTGTAGCCAAGGGCATGGAGTTGAGAGGGCCTGGGATATTGACTTGCATGTTCTTTATTGAACAAGGCAATCAGAACTCCATGATGAATTTGAAGGAATTGGTTATCGACATTCCTCTAGCGATTGAACAATCTGGGCATTTCCACAACTTAAGAAAGCTCAATAAGAGTGCTTACGAAGTCTCCGGTATGGTTGGTAACTTAATAAAGGGGTTGGATGGCGAGAGTGCTGCTAGGGTGCTTATGGACTTGCTGCATGAGAACAATATCAACAAGACTATCGATGTCTATGTCAAACTTTTCGATAAGAGACAATCAGAATCCATCGTTTCCACTAAAGTACATAAGGTGATTGCGGGTGGTGGTGAATGGGGTGCCAATTCTAATATTCTAGTATTAGAAAACGCAGAGCTTTCACCAAGTACTCGTACCCTGCTTGACTTTTTTGTTGTCGACCCCGACGATGCCGAGATGTTCGATGCAGAAGGATTACAATTTGAACAGGTACACTTGGGCGGCCGTGATTATGCACCCTTGGGCGAGGAAGATGTAATAATTGAAGATAGTGTAGCTATTGGCTCAGAAAAGGGTTGTGAAGTCGACGGCGTGGCGTACTCTTCACAGTATGAAACCATTGCTTTCGACATCAAGGACCTCACGTCTTCGAAAGATCTAAGCTAAGTCGACGGGCTTGCTTCATCATGATTTTTTTTTATTTCCTATTACAATTATAAGGTGTTCATGGAATAAACTTGTGGGTACCATCGATGATTATTAGAGGTTCTTCAGATTGAAGGAGAAGTTGATCCATCTGGTTCTGGGGGGTTTCATATGTATCCTTCGAACTAACCTACATAATTCGGAAATTCAGCACTCTAAAATAACATCAGTTATCCTACTTCTGCATTAATAGATAATTTTACTTCTTCAAAGGACGTATTAGTATATTCTCAACGAGCCCATAACAGAACCTCTATTGCATATTATGGAGAATATTCAAAACAAAATATTCTTGAAGGCGTTCAGGCATTCCCGAAAATATCACTGTTAGGGGTTCAATTATGTCGTGGAACTTTAGATTTTGATTATTTTTTGAAGAGATTCGATTGGTTAAACGCGCTTAGATCAAAGTTCTTCAGTTTGTTTCCCAACAACTTCTTGTAGCCCTTTTCGTTTGCTCTTTTTATTGAATTATCCCATTCAGCGTCTATAGAATTCATAGCATAAGCTTTGATTACTTCGTGAACAAGACCAACATGATCCTTTCTTCTCATCTCATTTTCAGATTTCCATTGGTCTCTCTTCTTCTGTTCTATGGTAACCCCGTTTTCGTCACCAATCAAGTTATAAACCTCTCTTCTATCCTTCACGACTGCAAGAACGGAGAATCTGAGTTCACCGCCTGATCTTGCAATGCGATCCGTCAGTACCTCTGGTACTTTTTGCATGAACTCTTCGTCGTCTTCACAAGTATCATGAACGACAGGGAACGGTTTTAATCCATCAAGTTCGTACAGAAGTCCCTGAGCCCGCACAAATCCAATAAAATGATACAACTCATCATCACCAGATGCTTTCCGTGGAGGTTTTGTGTCATCGACAAACATGTTAGGTGAAGAAAAAGAGTTGTGAACAAGGCGGATGTCGTTCGAGTTGGAGATAGTCTCGCCTTTCATCTCAGCGTCGAACGATGCAGTGAACTCTTTGAATCCAGATAATACGGGACCAAGATCGATGTCATCACGGTTGAGTAGAACATTTAACACTGCCTGTGTAGCACAGGCGTTCTGGATACGTTGATGGGCGAAAAACAGACCCTCCGCGTCCTCATTGAATTCACCAGCAAGCGGTTCAACACCGTACTCATTGGCATTGTACTTGAAAAGAAAGATAACACCGTAAACAGGAGCCAATGTGGCTAGGCAACCGGGTTCAAGCGAGTATAGTTCTTCAAATTGGATACCTTTGATCTGGAGACGTTCCACGAGTTCGGTGAATACACCCTGAGTAAGAGTGGTTAGAAAGGGGCTCTTCTTTTTTTATGTTCATTTTTCCCATCCAGCTAGGCAATATCAGAATATCAAAATATCAAAATATCACTTACAGGATCCGAGTCAATTGTATTCCATCCACCTGCTGACATCGTGGTTTTGTGAGTCTGTCTCAATCACGAACTACCGACTATTTCAACGTCTTCATTATTTCCACTGACGTCTAACCAAAGACACCGTGATGGCCTAGACAATCGTGCTGAAGTGCGCTTACCAAACCGGATTTCACCCATTTCCGACTCGCCTCCGTGAGCAACAAATCTCTGTATGATATGACCTCTTTTCATCTTCTTTTCCCCCCATCTAGGAATTTGTCAATAGCAATTGAGATATTCCTGAAGAATACAACCATCCAAGACGAAAAAAAAAACACAAAACAAAGTGTACCAATTGAAATAGCTATGTCCGAAGAGAAGAAGTCATTCATTGTAAGTTGCGCTCTTCCCGCTACCGATAATAGTGGAGCTGTGGTTGCCCCGGCATACTCGGGAGCTAATAGCTGTTGTTTGGCCACTTGTTCTGGGCCAAACCTGACCTATGGAAAAGTCCACCAAATGTACTATATTGGTTTGTCTGTAATTGGCGAGATACTTCTAGGCACACGTTTACGATGTATGCGATTGGAAGACTAACAATCCCAAAAACTAGGTCACTCTTAAAGAGTCTGCTTCTCCAGCAAAGTACGTTCGCACCCTTTTAAGATGATGCAGTCAGACACGAAACTAACAAGATGTGTTGCAGGTTCAAAGAGTACCTTGGAAAGATTGGTGGTGAAGTGACCCACGAGTACAACCTCATTAAGGGCTTTGCGTAAGTTTTCCCCTGGTTGGTTTACTGGTTTTGGTGGCTATAATGCATATTAGCGTAGCCCTTTGGCTGTGTTGCCTATTCCTTATCTCTGATAGTACTAACATCCTCTGTCTTTAGCGTTAAGATCCCAGGTATCCACGCTACTTCCTTGGAGAAGCACGACGAGGTTGCCAATGTTGAAGAGGACAAGGAAGTTCGTACCCAGGTCTAAATGACCACCTATTTGACGGCACTGTTTGTAGTGAAGTGCGTCTGTTGTGTTGACACACAACTATCACAGTGCCCCTGTCAGAAGCTGCACTCCTTGCGGTCGCAATTCCGCATTATTTTTGTATGTGGTGTGGTCAGCTCTTTTTTAATTCTACGATTAATTATTACTTTTTTACTTGACTCACATCTGTCTAGCCTCTTAAGCTATTCTACAAACCGTTGTTAGATCTCCCGTGTGGAGATGATAACGCCATAGCAGCATAGGCGGGGCGTGCGCTTATCACTGACGTGTGTGTACCGATGGTGGCTGGAGCATGTTCCATCCGGACACCTCGAGGCGGGGACAGCTGTCCGAGAACAAGGATTACAGCTCACCTTTCTCCACGCCATAAGGTTAAAAGCTGACGATAGTTTCAAGGCCAGTCACTAGTAGAGCAAGAAAGGAAAAAACCCCACAGTGATGTGCTTACACGGAATGGCAGGACACGTTGACGTGTCTGCTGCTGTTGCCGGGTATGCGCTTCTTAACAATGACCCTGTTCCGAAACAGATTGACAGCATCTACGAGAATAGGCTACGTCAGTTTGTTGACGAAGGACAGTACAAGGACCTGAACTTGCCTAAGTTTTACGATATTGACCGTATTGATAACAACCTCGATGAGAGTGACTTGAAGAAAGGTTACATCCAATTAGAAGTGCACGAGGTGGCGGAAAAACAGGACCGCCCACTCTTTCCAGAGGTGATTAATAAGAACACCGAGTATAGACCTGCCAAAAAGGGCGACGTCTTTGGACCTTCTTGGAAGACATTCTGGTTCAAAGTCCACGTCCGCGTGCCAGTTAGATGGGTAAGTGCAGAACAAATTATCTTCCAATGGGATAGTAGCAACGAGGGGCTAGTCTACACCGCGGACGGAATGCCACTGCAAGCCTTTACTGGAGGTGAGCGTGAAGAGTTCATCTTGCCTGTAATTTGGGCTGATGGAGAGGATCACTTATTCTACATCGAGATGGCATGTAATGGTATGTTCGGTAATGGTAATGGCTCCTCTATTGCACCTCCAGACGAAAACAGATACTTCAGACTGAATAAGGCAGACTTGGTCTTGCCTAATCTTGAAGCTAGAGCCTTGAGATACGACTTCTGGATTATTAGTGATGCGGCTCGCGAGTTTTCTGGTGAATCTTGGCAAAAATACAAGGCCCGTGAGGTTTGCAACCGTATTATGAACACTTTTGATTCTGACGATGAATCATCCGTTGCTACGTGCAGAAAGATTGCTCAGGAGTACATTGGTAAACACGTTGACTCTTCCAAAGTGTATCAGGATACCACAGCTCCTGCTAATGGAAAGATTGATGTTTTTGGTATCGGTCATTGTCATATTGACACTGCTTGGCTTTGGCCATTTGGTGAAACAAGACGTAAGGTTGTCCGGTCCTGGACAACCCAAATAGATCTGATGGATCGCTACGCCGAGTACCAGTTTGTCGCATCACAGGCCCAGCAATACAAATGGTTGAATGAGGATCATCCGAGAATATTTGAGAGACTTAAAGAGAAAGTTTCCCAAAACCAATTCATCCCAATTGGTGGTTCTTGGGTTGAGCATGATACCAACATCCCAAACGGTGAATCCCTTGTCAGACAATTTATCTTTGGTCAGCGTTTCTTCGAATCACATTTTGGCCAAAGATGTAAGACCTTTTGGCTTCCTGACACTTTTGGATATTCTTCTCAGATTCCTCAGTTGTGCCGTCTTGCTGGTCTCGACAGATTTTTGACCCAGAAGCTTTCTTGGAATAATATCAACAATTTCCCGAATACTACCTTCAATTGGACAGCCCTCGATGGTTCACAAGTTGTGACACATATGCCTCCTGCCAACACCTACACTGCAGATGCCCACTTTGGCGACGTTAAGAGATCACTGATCCAGCACAAGAACTTGACTTATGACCAGACTGGATTGTTAGTGTTTGGTAAGGGTGATGGTGGTGGTGGCCCTAACCCAGAGATGCTCGAGAAGTTGCGTCGTTGCCGCGGTCTTTCAAACACAGTGGGATTGTTGCCAACAGTTCATATGGGAACATCTGTCGATGAATTCTTTGATGCCTTGCTTGAGAGAACTGGCCAGGGTAAATCTTTGGTCACTTGGATCGGTGAATTGTACTTTGAATTCCACAGAGGAACCTACACTTCTCAGGCTCTTGTTAAGAGACTGATGAGAAAATCTGAGATTAAGCTACATGATTTAGAGTTCTTTGCCACGCTTGCATCCATTTTCAAATCAGACGGATACAAATATCCTTCCAGAGAACTTCGTGACTTGTGGGAAAACGTCTTATTATGCCAATTCCATGATGTCTTACCTGGTTCTTGCATTGAGATGGTATATAAGATGGATGTTCATCCAATGCTGAAGGGCGTCGTTGCTAAAGCTGAAAAATTGACATTGGAGGCTCTCCAGATTTTGCAAGGTGAGCCAGACTTAGAAAGAAACTTCAACATGGTTTCCACAACCCAATGGAACAGAAATGGTGTGTTTAAAGTGCCAAAGCATTTAACACAATCTGAAAGATCCGATGTTTTCTTCCAGCAAAGTGCTAAACATGACTACGTCTATGCTTCGACTGAAGATGGAGTAATTGCTCCTTCTACTTTGGGAGTCAAATATCCTTCTACTGTTAGTAAGAATGATGATGGAACTTTCACTCTCGAGAATGGTAAACTGAGAGTGGTAATTGAAGGAGGGGTAATCCCGAGCCTGTACGACATTGTTAACGACCGTGAGGTGTTAGACTTGGTCTCAGGTAAGAACACCAGAGGTGCAAATCAGCTTGTAATGTTCGAAGACACTCCTCTTTCTTGGCAGGCATGGGATTCAGAAGTGTTTTCCTTGGATAAATACAAGTATGTTGAGTCTGGCCATGTCTCAGTGAACGAGACTGGTCCATTGAGATCTTCGGTCTTGGTCAAGCAAAAGATTAGCCAGTCTTCTTCCATTCAAACGATCATTTCTCTCGACGGTCTTAATTCTCTTGATGAGCCATCTATGGTTGTGTTTGATTGTAAAATAGACTGGAATGAGTCACGTAAGTTTTTGAAGGTTGAGTTCCCTGTTGACATCCACTCCGACTTTGCCAGTTATGAGACACAGTATGGAATTACTCGCCGACCAACCCACTACAATACTTCATGGGACGTTGCCAAGTTTGAAGTTTGCCACCACAAATTTGCTGATTATTCAGACAATTCGTATGGTGTAAGCGTTATCAATGACTCAAAGTATGGATTCTCTACTCATGGAAACTTAATGAGACTTTCTCTTCTTAGATCTCCAAAAGAACCAGATGCTAATGCTGATATGGGCAAGCACCACTTTAAATATGCAGTATATCCACATTCTGGTTCTCTGAACGCCACCAGTGTCGAAGTGGCTTACAACTTCAACTTTGATGTTGGTTCGCCATACTTTTTGAAGTCCAAGGACTCCTCTTTCTTGGACTTGGTCCGTATCGAAGGTGATAAGAGCTTAGTTCTGTCACATCTTAAGAGAGCCGAAGACGACCACGACGTTTCCCTCGGTGATTTGCCTATTAAGGTTAATAGCGAGGATGGTAAAGCTGTTGTCATAAGAGTCTACGAGGCCCTTGGCGGTAAGTCCAGAGGAAAACTTGTTTGCAAAGGAAAGAAAGTCATTATGGCCAAGAAAGTTAATTTACTGGAGGATGATATGGAAGCTTTGAGCTTTACACAAGCCTCCGGGTTTGCTGAGATTCCTATTGAATTACGTGCGTTTGAGGTTGCCTCTTATAAGATTGTATTCGTTTAAGTTTGTTGATCCACTTAAGTTTTATGAAATGATTTTATTTATATCTCTAAAAGTTCATTTCTCTTTTATTTTATTACACATGGTTACCTTTTTAGAGTCACTTATGATAATTAGTTAATGCGTACAGCCTGAAGGGCGCGATTGTGGTGTTTGGATGTTTCATGGACCGATTATCTGTAGCTGATTTCACTGTTGAACACATTACGATATTCAGTCCGAAAAGACGAGTTGAACTCTGAAAGCAGAAAGTGGATTATACTACCATTACTGAGGTTAAAATTTTAGTATATTGGAGAGGATCCAATTAAAAAACGGCCAGACTCTTTGTTTCAACATCCATGGAACTACCCATTCATCGACATCAAAATTATTTTAACCTCACTCTTGGTCTCCTCCCGTCACGTGTGCAAAAGGAAGATTCAAATAAACTCGTTCTAGTTTGCTGTTCACTTGGTGGTCTTTCTCTTCTTGGATATGACTTTAAACCCGAGGAGCGTGAAGATTACATTCAGTTTATCTATTCCCATCTTGTGGACAATGGAGAGGGATTCAGAGGTTCCCTTACTCATGAGCTACCGAAAAACTGCAATGGAAAAGGCTACGATCCCGCCACCATAGCAAATACGTATTCAGCACTATGTGGCTTGTTAATACTCAAAGAAAACTACTTAAAAGTGTTGGATAAAAAGAAGGTAATGGGATTTGTGAAGCAATGTCAGCTGAAAGACGGATCATTTAGATCACTCATAGATCTTGATAGGGATCCTTTTGGAGATGGCGATTTACGACAATGCTATATGAGCGCTGCTATTCGCAAGATGTTAAAGTATGAAGGAGACCATGACATAGATTTAAATGCGTTAGAAAAGTATGTTCTTTCTAAAGTAGTCTATGATGGAGGGTTGGGCGATATGGAAAGTCACGCCGGGTATACCTTTTGTGGACTTGCAACACTGAAACTGATTGGAAGACTCCGTGAGAGTGAATGGGAGAAAACCATTGGATGGCTTGCACATCGACAGATAGGATATTCTAAATGGAATAGACAGCTACTGGAGCTTCCCTGCTTCGATGAGAACGACGAAGGAGGGCATAATGGAAGAGATAACAAATTTGGAGACACTTGTTACTCATTTTGGTGCACCGGTGCACTAGACCTGCTTGGTAGAGTGGACACGGTAGAAGATGAAGCTATGAAAAACTACTTGATTAACATGACTCAGAACTGTATTGTTGGCGGATTTGGAAAGACCGAAGAGGATGACCCTGACCCCTATCACAGCTTCCTTGCTCTTTGTGCTCTGAGCATTCTAAACGAGCCTTTATTGAAGAAACTAGATCCTACCCTTGTTATTACAGAAGACTCTACGAGATTCCTAGATTCTTTATAGACATAACATCAAAATATACAGAGGCTCTTTTCATTTTCTTTTCGTATTTGTACACCCAGCATCTCATATTATTATCATTTCTTCATTACAAATTTGACAATTTCTTCATATATACCCCAAGCAATGCCAGCGCTGAAAGCCTTTCTCGTGAGCCGAAGAGAAAGACCATCAAACAAGCTAAGCGGGCCTTCTTTCTTCACAATGAGAGTCAATGCTCCAAGAAAACTCTTGAAGACCTTTGGTCGAAGTTGCATGCGTGTTTTTAAAGTATCGAAAGGGGCTGTAATAGTGGTTGCAAATGATGCTGCAGTGAAGGCACTTGTGGTATTAATAAGTGCGGCCTTCGTCATGCTATACTCAGTCGGAGAAGGCCTTTGTCCATCGCTTAAAATATGCGATACAGAACTTAGCGATGATTCTGGAAGTAGTTTGGGAAGCATAACTTTACTTTGCTCATAGAAGAGCACATACAGTCCTGCGTATGGTGCATCACGGATACATGTAGCAGTGAAGCCTCTAAAGAAACCCGAGAGACCCTCAGACTGGTAGATCGAAGACACGCCACTCGACAGCGACGTGTAGTGGTACATCGTTGACTCAAAACGGACTTTCAGAACAGTAATAGGCATAGTGATAAACCCTACAAGTCCTCGTGTAACACCTCCAGTGATTAAATTCTCTACCATACTGAGCTTTGGAAGAGCAGAAGTTGTTCCTTTCGTAGTTTGAGCGGCGTGAGTGGAGGCTAACAAGGATCTGAAAACGTTTAGTGAAGACAGATAGAGAGCGGAGCCCACGGATGTTCGCAAAGCACTGGGTAGAGTGCCTCGCCAAAGTTCTCTATAGCTTTTTAGTGATTTGAGAGTTCCCGAGATGGAACCATTGTGCTCTTGCTGTACCCTCGTCTTAAGTAGGTCAAATGGCTGGAGGATAACTGATGATGTCAAACCGCCAAAGAATCCACCCATGAGGTGAGAAAGCGGTTTGGAATCAGCCATTTCACGACAGGAAGTGTGCTCTGAAATGGTTATGGCGTTTGTACTCTATGCTTTCTCATGGCTATTGCTCTCCTTTTGAGTGGCTCGGATCCCCGATGAGTGGCCTGGGGACGCCCGTGCGGAAGTGGCAGATGCCGGTTCTCTACGCAGCATGAAGCCCAGTTTGGCCATCTTTAATACACCGGAAACCGTTCAAAAAGCTGATTCTTCCAGAAATCTCACAATGAGATCTAACGGAACCTCGACAAGTGATGGTGGTTCTTCGGAGTGACAGTCTTGACACACGGAGATGACGATGCGGGAATCTATCATGGTCGAGTATATGTCGATGTCTTCCTCATTGTCGAAGACACGAAGTCCAATGTTAGTGTGCCATGTTCTTTGTCGGAGCATTAGAGAATCTATGGAAGCACCGGAAGCAGGGGTATGAGTGGTGGAAGTACTAGTAATAGTTGGGTCTGGAAGCTCTGCAACCCCGGAGAACCAGTAAGAGGCAAGATCACCATTCAGCCCGACACCGAGTTTCTTGGTGTAGCTCTCTTTCAATGCCCAGAAATGCGTGAAAACCCTTTTCCGTACGAGTATATTGTTGATTCCACTGATGTACTCGTACTCCTTCGGGTGGAATATGCCCTTGAAATGGTGAACATAGTCATCACCAACACCGAAATTGTCGACATCATCAACCATCGCGAGATCGATCCCTGTCGCAACACCGTCCAAGGAAACAACCATCGCAGTGTATCCCTGCTGGTTGCTCATGTTGAAAGAGATTCTCGAGTCTGCAAGACCTGGCTTGCCGTAGGTGTTTGTGATAAATCTCAGCGACTGTGCTGCCCTTCCTGTGACTCGGCAGCATATGTATCGTTGCAAGAGCTGGTTGGCTAGTGCGGTGTGTGCATCCTTGATGAACTTCTTTGAAATGACTCTGGTCTGCTGGTCGAATGGAAGCAGGCGAAGAGAGGTTTCGAACTAGGACTCTCGTCAGTGATTGTAACAGATGAGGAAATAATTCAAGCAGAAAATACTATAAACAGTCGTGGTTCTCCCTGTAATCATAATCTGATTCCAAAAGGTATACTCACTTTGTAGTCGTCCTCCCACAGCTCTCCAAGCTTCACATAGAAAACAACCAATTGGGCTGAAGACTTGGAAAAAAAACGTGCAAGTCCACCCAAATCTTCAGTAGAGTGTGTCATTCTTTCCAGATCGCCAATTCTCCCTAAACACTGGATTGTCGGCCCATTTAAAAACGTTTCATCGCTTTCATGGTGTGCTTGTAGCACTTCCCAAAGATAACCGATGTCCTCAGCCGAAACCGCGACTCCTCCGCAGAGGCGCTGATTGAAAGCGCGGGTGCAACCGCCGTTCTCTCCACATAAAAAGGACCGCTCGTCCACCTTAATAGCATCATTGGCGGTTAACACGAACGCAGCGCTACGCAAAAGAATAGCAAATCCTGTACTTGCTATTCTGCCAGAGCCAACCATACGGAAATGTCGTTGAGGCAAGACGTAGTGGATAAGGCGGTGGAGTTCCTTCGGGACCCTCAAACGAGTTCTGCGCCGCTGGAGAAGAAAGTGGAGTTCTTGGAAAGCAAGGGCTTGAACAAGGGCGAGGTTGAAGAAGCTCTGAAACGATCCCAGGACTCTTCCTACAAGCCTTCAGCGACCTCACATGAAGCACAGTCTTCGCCAGCTTCGCCATACACAGAAACACACTCGTCCACAGTCTCAGGTGCTGGATACCACCAACAGTACTATGCGCCGGCTCCTCCACCCGTACCTGAGCGTGACTGGAAAGACTACTTCATCATGGCTACCGCCTCTGTTGGCATCGGCTACGCACTTTATGAGATTACAAAGAGATATGTGCTTCCAAACATCCTCCCACGGTCGAAGTCGCAGCTTGAAGCTGACAAGGATGCGATCGATGAGGAGTTTGTCCGTATCGAAGCTACGCTGAAAGAGATGGCTCAAGTGCAGAATGAGTTGAAAGAAAACGAGCTGAAAAAGGCCGATGCGATTTCGAAAACAGTAGATTCTGTTGAAGAACTTGTCACCAACACGAAAGAGAAGAACGCAAAGGTGGAGGAGGATATCAAAGTGTTGAAACTCGAAGTGGATAGCTTGAAAGGAAGCTTTGAGAGAGCCATTGAGAAGCAACAGTCTGCTATAGCTGCAGAAGTTGCAACAATCCAGCACGAACTTCAGTCCTTACAGGCACTCATCAAGAGCAAAAACTCACTTTCGTCCGAACTTAATGGTAATCGCACGAACTCCTCACCTATCCCAACTGTGTCCTCTATTCCGTCAGCTTCAGAGATCCTGAAGAAAGCCAACATCCAGAAATCACAACAACCACTTCCTAGCGTACCTACAAGTGATCATCAGAATGAAACTCCTGGATCCTCGTCAAACTCACCTCCATCAACAATGCAAACTTCCATCCCAGCTTGGCAAAGAGAACTGAGTTCTTCGGCTACTGCATCGATCCCAGCGTGGCAACAGAACATATCCTCTTCTCCAAGCATACCATCATGGCAGCAAGCTGGACAATTGAGTGCAAGCAATATGAATTCAGAGAATACTGGCAATACCTACAAGCAGAATGGGTGGCCTGAACATGAGTCATATACCAAAGAGCTCGAATCCAAGACTGATCGTTTGACTGATGATAGTGTCGATATCAGCCTAAAGGATAAGAAGAAAGAAGAACTTCCAGCCGACAAATGACTCTATCGACCTACTCCTCCCTCTCTTAGTTGAACAGATGACTACGGAATGTCAAAAGAAACAAAGTTTATGAGAAAATATTAACACAGAAGGAAAAAGGGTATAAGGGGCGGGGGGGGGGAGGAAAAAAATGTTCGTGATTAATTAAGTTTTCAATAAGCTCTGCTCTTTCATCTCTTTTAATCTTCTAATGCTCTTTTCATGACCCTTGGATGCGGCGTTTGTGTAGAATTTCTCAGCCATCTCGATGTTCTTGTCACACCCGAGCCCAACCTCGTAGTAGTAACCCAACGCATACTCTGCCTTGGTGAAACCTTTCTGCGCAGCCTTAGTGGCCCATAAAAAGGCTTCACGGTCATTACACGCAAGAACATCCTTTGCGCCTGTCAAATACCAGCCACTTAAAGCCATTTCGGCACCCGCATAGCCATGCTTAGCAGAGCGAGCATACCAGCCGATGGACTTCTTAGCGTCGATAGGACATTGCAGCTTGCCATATTCGTAACACCAACCAAGCTTAAATTGGGCATGAGCATAGCCATACTTTGCAGCTTCTTTATAATAATACAAAGCTTTATTTTCGTCTAGTCGATAACCCAATGAATCCAGCTCTTGGAGGTATACGGTATCCGAAGCGGAATTTCCCAAATCCAAATCCCTTGCGAACACCTTGGCAAGCTCAAAGAGAGCGTGAGGGTTCTCCTTTGAAGCATATTTTGCAGCACGCTCAAGCCAATACATTGACTTCTGTGCAGACCTTGCCTTGCTTAGAAGTCCCTGCGAATAGATCAAACCTAGGCGAAACATGGCAGGTACACAGCTCTTTTCAGCCGATTGCTCAAGGCAATTGACGGATTTGGCTTCGTCGACAGGCGTTCCGAGTCCTAGTTCATGTATCACGCCAAGACGATAAAGTGCCATTGCATGGCCTTGGGAACCAGCTTTTGAATATAAGTCTTTGGCCTTATCTAAGTTCTTCTCTAAAAGGTCCTTTTTTGGTATTTTAATCATCGGTGAATGTGAGTACAAACATGCCAAGGTGAAC
The DNA here is from genome assembly GCA_030585085.1 of Petasospora xishuangbannaensis. Lineage (NCBI taxonomy): Eukaryota > Fungi > Ascomycota > Saccharomycetes > Phaffomycetales > Wickerhamomycetaceae > Petasospora > Petasospora xishuangbannaensis. Next base: position 16,183 of record JAJMBV010000091.1, read on the forward strand.
TGGGATTCAGGGTCTTCGGAGTCAATGGCAAGCTTTTTCAGAAGCTTGATAGCATGCTTGATGAATGTGTGTTGGTTCTTCTTGATTTCTGCTGAGGAAAGCATGTGGTCGAACTCATCACCGTCGAGATCGTAGCGCACAAGAAAGGCGTCTTGACACGAAGATTCCAGCAGAATTTTCACATAGCAGAACTGGAGATCCGGAGAGAACGACTTATCGTCCACGGCATTGTCCCTGATCGAGAGGAACTCTGCATGTTGTTGCTCAAGTGGAATTATTGTTTGCTTAGTGGACGATGAGGACACGCTTTGCGCGGTGCTAGTGGCAGCTGACGACTTTCTCGGGTGATCTTCGGTGGAGCTCTGAAAAGAAAGTGAACTTCCCATAGCCGATGTGTTCGGTGTAATTTCAGATGATGACCGTGTCTTACTTCCATTTATTGAAGTACTTTGCAAACGCGTTGTGATACTGTCTGTCGAATTGCTTGTTTGTGACACCATGTACATCGGATACGGCGCGTTCGGATAAGGGGGTTGTTGCTTCTGTTGCATTGGAGGAGCCCCAGAAGGAGCCTTTGTGCTAGGTAGTGTTTCAAATACGATGTTATCTTTCTGTGACGGACGCTCCAGCATTGGATAAGGTGCTGCGTTACCCGCTGGAGTGGTGTTCAGCTTATACCCATTCGCCATTCTCTCCTTCTTCAAGTAGTTGTGCAGGGTATGCAGGGCTAGCAGATGGTGACAGAATGAAACAGGACAATAAATGAGTGGAGTCCACAGAGAGAATGCCAGGGATTGTCAAAGGAGTGTATAAAATGGATTGATCCGGCTCTCCCTCCGCACGATTTCTAGCTGGCTCAACGATACGTGTAGGGTATTAATAGCCCTGGCTCGCAGACTCCACACATTTTGACGCTTTTCTCGAGGCTCAGCATACCGTATACTTTTTTGCCATTGAGAGGTTTTTTCGCGTTCGGCAAGGGAGCAGAATGGCCCGCGTTCGAGGCCGAGGATCTGCATTTATTTCGTTTACGCTTTTTTTATTTACTCACCATATTATTATTATAATATTATTATGCTATTTTTTTTTTTTTTTTGATCTCGCACCTGGCTGAACCACATCATCAAACGAGACGGAAAAGACAGGAACACTGTGTTCTTTGAAACGAGTTTGCCTTGGCTCGTTGTGTGTTCGACTTGGTTCCAAGAGGGACCAGAGTGTGCTTGTGACCTGTAATCGACGTCTTCCATTTGCTTGCCTGTTGGATATCGAACGGCTTTGCTTATACTAACAAAGAAGATCGACATCTCACACACACATCAGAGGCTCGGAAGAGATTGGTAATAACTTCAGCAGAACTCCATCTAAGACGCCATTGTCCTTTCACAGCCCTACAGACATGGGGTCCCCAGAAGATATCGATCCGGAGGAGGTCCGGAGGTACTTGATACAGCAATCCAACCAACGTGTGAGTATACGAAACAGCCAGCTACGGGTCATGTCGATTCTCTACACCGTGATCTTCCTTGCCATCGCGGTTCTACAGATCATATCCATTGCATTCTTCAGTCGAGGGTTTCTACTATCAAGGCAAGTTTTGGATAACTTTTCTACCGTCAATGATGATATCTTCAATGGGGCAACAAACCTCCAAAACTTTGACAAGGCTGTTGTGATCATCATTGACGCACTCAGGTTCGATTTTGTGATACCAGACCCGTTATCAGAGAAACCGTATCACAACCATTTAATGGTCCCATATGAGACCACGAAGAATTTCCCAGAGAACTCGATTCTTCTTAAATTTATGGCTGATCCACCGACGACAACGCTCCAAAGACTTAAAGGTCTAACAACAGGATCTCTGCCTACCTTTGTTGACGCTGGATCTAACTTTGATGGAGACGTTATTGAAGAAGACAATCTGATCAAACAACTTTATCAGAATAACCGATTTGTCACTTTTTTTGGCGATGATACATGGGAAGCAGTCTTTGGCCCTTTTCTCAATCATTCGATTCCGTACGACTCCTTGAATGTTTGGGACTTGCACACTGTTGATAATGGTGTAATTGAACACCTCATACCAGCTCTTGATGAGAGTAACCAAAAAGAATGGGATGTTCTTGTTGGTCACCTACTTGGCGTTGATCATTGTGGTCATAGGTATGGGCCAGATCATTATGCGATGGCCGAGAAACAAGAGCAGATGGATGTATTCTTAAGAGACGTCATGAAGAAGCTTGATGATAACACTTTACTCATAGTTATGGGTGATCATGGTATGGATAGAACAGGAAACCATGGGGGTGATTCAAAAGACGAGTTGGAGGCTTCTCTCTGGATGTATTCAAAGAAGAAATCATTTAAACAGATTGACGACTTAATGGCATATGATATTTCCGGCAATGGTGAGAACCATAGAAGTGTCAATCAGATTGATCTTGTGCCAACCTTTTCACTGTTAATGGGCCTTCCAATTCCTTTCAATAACCTCGGAACTCCGATGAGTGAAGCTTTTCAAACTACGAAAAAGTTTGAACAGGCTAACTATTACACACTACAACAGATTCATCGTTACAGATTACATTCCAAATCGTTGAGTGAGGACGAAGATTTGAATGAGATGTTTGAAGAGCTGAACAAGATCTGGAGTAGCGGTGATCGGAACACTTTTAATGAGAGGTTTTCCGTTTATCAGAACTTGTCATTGGAAAGATGCAAAGATCTTTGGGCCAGATTTGATATGTTGTCGATCACTATTGGCATCTCCTTAATGTTTGCGTCCGTTCTTATCTTGATCATATACTCTAAGCTGATTCCATCTGTTGTTATCAGTCAGCTTTCAGAAGAGATTGTCCCATCCGTTATTGCTATGACTGCACTTTTTTCTGTGATCTTTCTTGCGACATCATTGATTCTTAAGCCATCATTTTTGAAAGTGGGTTGGTTCATGCTTCTTGGTGTAGCTGTAGGCATTGTATTCGGGTTTTCTGTTCCAATACTGGATCGCTACTCCCCTTTGTGGCTTTTTCGTTCCTTCCTAGACCTTTTAAGGGGGTTCTGGACTCTTGTTGCTTTGCTGTTTGCATTCATCCATTCAGCTATTTTTGCTTCTAATTCTTTCACAGTTTGGGAAGATCGAATCTTGGGTTACCTTCTTACCACATTTGGCATACTCGCTTGTTTGAAGTCTTTAAAATCTCGACAAATATTTGATCGTGCTATGGGTATTTATCACAGCGTTTCATTTATGATTTTAACTAGAGTTTCCTCTATGATTACAATCTGCCGTGAAGAACAAGGTAAACAGTGTACGCCGACTTTCACATTGCCGACATGGGTACTTCTTTACCTTGTTGCACAGATCCTGGTTTTTCCTTCTATTATCAAAGCTTTCTACAAAATTTCAGACTCATATCACTGCTCTGCTCCTCTTTGGAACAATTGTTTCAGAATTATCCTGGCAATGATAGCACTGTACTGGTTTGTGGAGTTTTTCGAACGTAATCAAGCGGATATGGGTTTCTCCTGGCTTCAGAACATAAGCCTGTCAAGTATTCATTTCACTAAGTACACCACTGCCCGGATAATTACTGGTGTTACACTAATTGCAGCAAATTTTGGGTGGTCTAGAGGTCCATTATGTGTTACGCTTAATACAGAGAGGAAGGAAGCATCTACAAGAGAAACAGCAATTTTAGGCTATCAGAACGTGTATGGATCGCAGTTCTTTCTACTTGTTATTAATTTCACTGCAGCATCACTTCTATTTACCAAGCCAATGGGCCAAATATCCCTATTTATTCTAATTTACCAGATTCTTTCTCTGGTTGAGTTGGTCGGTATTCTTAATATCCGTTGCAACTTGATTTCCCCGGTTATGTTTGGTCTCCTCGGCGCATTCCATTTCTTTACTACGGGCCACCAAGCAGTAATAACGTCTATCAACTGGGATATCGGTTTTCTATTAACTGAGAGGATTATCTTCCCATTCACGCACATTCCTATAGTGTTGAATACGTTTGCTTCTTTCATCATTGTGAGTATATCTATTGCCCTTGTCACGTTTTGGAGAATACCTCCAAGCCTTAAACCTATAGCACTTTATTCAAAGGTAATTGAAAACTGTGGTGCTTTGCTGGCATACCAGTCTGTGGTAACTTTGAGCAGCTTGATATTTGCATCGGTATTCAGAAGGCATTTGATGGTTTGGAAGATTTTCGCACCAAGGTTTATGTTTGCTGCTTTGGTGCAAATTACAATGGATGTTGTGTTGGTGTTGGTTACGGTGGGTTTCGGAAGTGGAAGATTGATCATTCAAATTAACCGGATTTTTGGGAAGTGATTTGATGAAGCAATTCTCTACGTCTCCACATACTTTTACGATCTTCAAGATTCTATGTACAGTATTGAAAAGAAAAAAAAACTAATGGTGCAATTATAGACGCTCATTATAAGAAATTCCCGTAAACATCATTTCACTCCATACTATGATCCATTTGGCTCAAAAAGTCGTTATCATCTAGAGTTGACTGTAGCCCGAAATTGACATCATCAATCATATTATCTAAACCCCCGCTATCGAAAGCACCATTATCAAATGTCGGTATTTGATCCGACACCACAGTACCATCATCTACAGGGATTTGGAAATCACCGTTCATCATAATATCGCTATCCGACTTTGATGCGCTTTGTTCTGTATCTGTAATGGCAGTGGCGGCGGCGGCGGCAGCAGCAGCGGCAGCTTCAGCTTCAACTTCTCGTTCCTCTGCTCGTTTGAGTTCCTCCCAATAGTCAGCTGGAGCTTCCGAATGGTCCATTCGAAGATAAGGAAGTCTTCTGAGTCTGTAATCTTCGAGGACAATTGTCTTCTTGATATTCTGAGTAAATTCCCTGGCGACTGCCTGCGTGTCAATCGGTACCTTTTTCTCGAATGAGTATGCCATAAAATTGATCCTCTCCGAAAGGTATCTCGAGTCACGGAACTTTTCACGTACCATACTTGTGCTCTGATTCAAATCTTGAATATCTTTCTGTAATTGCTCCAGCTTCTGTTTCATTAATGTGTGATTACCAAAGTACAACACGTTCTCCTCCTCCCCCAATTCTTTCTTTTCAGGGTGGACATTCGTAAACGGCTGTGGCTTCAAGATGCTCTTCATGGGTATCCACTTCTCAGTCAAATTTTCAATGAGTTCCTGATTAAGGACAAATCGTTGGGTAGCAGCAGAGCGGAAAGACATGATATCGGCTTCATCGTGCATGCCACCAACCTCATCTTGTTGTTGTGTCTGCTGTGTTTGTGCCTGTACATGCTGTTGGACCCTTTGGCGACGTCTTGCAGTTTGAGGCTTGACCATTGTATAGTAGAAAGAATTAATAAGTCTCTTACAGGGGTTTCCTTGTAGAAGATGTCGCCCCGCTAGAAGTTTTACCTTAATTGTATGGAGATAGTATGCTTGCACCCTCAACATTGGACTGGTCGACGGTGGTGTCGGGGTTTTCAGCGTCTGAAAAAGAAAAGAACTGGAAAAGCCCGAAAGTAGAAATTGTCTCGAGGTGCACAAAAGAGAACGAGCCGTCTCTTCCGAACAGTTGCTCTTTAGACGGCAAAACGCTTAAAAAAACCATAACATTTCAACGATTATACCTAACAATGTGAATTGGTTTGGTAATACTTGCTTCTGGAACTCTGTAGGGCGAGCAAGCCCAGTAAACCCGATAAAATTCTACGGTACGCGCAGCATCACACCGGTACCCACACGCACTGTTACACTGGTATACTGCCAATCCAAGTTTGTTAGTGTTTTTGCGTTTTCTAAGATCAAATCGATAAGAATACGGGAATACAGAGAGTGAGCACATTTCCATTCGTAGGGATTTACCTTAGAGAAGTTTGGCAGAGTTTTTAGCCTTTGTGTGTCGGTATTTCCTTGCGAGATCAAGTCGGAGACATCGAGACAGAATGAGCCATAGTAAGGTGCGGAACAACTCATCAACACAAACTCTGGAGGATGACAAGCCGAAGAAGAGACAGCGTATGTCAGTGGTCTGTTTGAACTGCAAGGCCCGAAAGATCAAGTGTGACAAGAAGAGGCCAAGTTGTACCAATTGTATCAAGTGTAATGTTGGCCATCTTTGCGAATATGAGCCTCCGCACTGGGTGGCAAGAGTTACTACTTCTAAAGGTACCCCCATTGTGGCTCTCAAGCAAGCTGAGGCCCAGAAGAAGCTTGAGGATACCTACATTGCACCAGTTTCCGGGTCCGCTATCAACTTCAAGGGCAATGAAAGCGCCCGGTCTGTTCATGATGAGATCAAAAGGCTCAGGGCTCACCTCAACATCTTGGAGCAATCAGTTGGAATCTCATCACCCACTCCGATACTTTCAACGCCACAGTCAGCAACAGGGGCCGATGAAAACAATGAAGATACTGTCGACTTTTACGAGTCATATAATTCTCTTGCAGTTAAACGATCTGGTATGGAAGAGTTTAAGCCTCTGTCATCCACTGCACTCTTCAAGAAGGATCAGTACTTTGTCTGTATGAATGGCTATTTCAGCTTGTGTGGCCAGGTATACAAGGCCAAATTCAGAGACATGCGACGCAAACCTGGAAACAAGAAGACTCGTCTTGACGCCTCCTTAACCGAGTTCCTTTATCTTCTTGGAGAGAAAGAATCTCCTGAGGTTGTTCAGATTGTTACCAGGTTCATTAAAGAGAGAGGACCAAAGAATCAAGCGATCAACAATCATTTTCCAAATATGGGCCATGATAAGGATACCGACGTCCATGACGAATTGAAGCACACGATTGAAAGACTGTTACCACCGAAGAAAATCATAAAGATCTACATGGATAGATTCTACAAATATGTCTATCCATACTTCCCCTATGTTGAAAAGAAGTTCTTTGATGAGAGGCTTTTCAACAACATTCTCACCTGTGCAAATGATGACTCGCAAATTTCTATCATTATTGAAGAGAAGTTTGATTTTGTACTGCTATCAATGTTCATGATAATTATGAGATTGACATACATTGCTATACCACCGGAGTCTTCCCTTCCCGACGACGAGAAAGTTATTATTTCCAATCCAATCAGCCCTGATTACATTGCTGCGGCATTGAGTGCGCTTTCGGTTTTTAAAGTGATGCGGAAGACCAAACTCACTATCATCCAGGCTTTACTTCTTTTCCGTTTTTACTGTAATTTTGCCCCAGAAGATGGCGATGGCGGTGAGTTAACTCAGTCTCAAATTCTCTTTGGTACGATTGTCCAGTCAGCATATACCGTTGGCTTGAACAGAGATGCTTGTAGACACCAGCAAATGAATTTTGACCAGGATTACGCAAATTTGTGGAGAAGACTTTGGCTTGGTATATTGGAGGCAGACAAATTCTTTTCAACTATTTCGGGACATATTCCCATTTTACAGAACTTGAACTCCTTTGAGATTCGCTTCCCAGAGCAAACACCAGAATGCACAAAAATTGACCTTGCTATCAACGAAGAGTACAAGAGGTCCCAAAGGATTTTGAAACTCTACTATGACTTATCCAATATGGTGAATAACTTGGCTAGCCCTCCTAAAGTGTCGGCCCTAACGAACTTGATCCGGCAGATGAATGTTTATGTGAACATTAATTACTGTTGGAAAAACATGGTACCTCTATCCAATATTCCACAAGATGAGATACAGGCTACTAACTTCCGAAACGTGAAGTGTCTCCATCATACGTTTCAAACTAAGGCCTTCACGTTGACAGTCTATCATGGTATCTACACCCACTATGAGACCACGAAACACCAAAACATCAGCAAGTTTAAGGAGTATCAGGCAAATTTGTTAGTGACTGCGGTGGATCTAGCAAATCTCCTGTACAGTTTTCTGACCAATGGATTTCAAAACTTCATTGATGATAACCACAAGTTTTACCTACTTCGATACACTGAAAACATGCTTCAAAGGGTAATCATGTCTCTCATATCTCTTCTCACACGATTGTACCATACTCTTGACCTTATATCTCGTGGTGTAGGATCTGATTCCCTTGTTGTGCCCATTCAAGCCACAATCAACTATACGTTCCGCATCGCCTCAGGACTTAATATTCTCATGCAAAATACCCTTGGTACTAAATACTACCAAGCTTTCAAAACATCTCTTAAATACAAGTTCTATTTAAGAAGCCTTTGCAAAGATGGTTATAAATGCATTCGTGATACAATTATGTTCTTGAATCAGAAATTCCCGGAGGACCCGATTGCGCGGCTCGCCCTTCTACAACAACTGGATCTTAAGCTGAGGCCAGATGGACTTCTTCAGGAACTTGATAATATGAATTGCTTTATCAATTGTACCCCGTGCGAGGTTTCGAATTGGAGTTCGATTCTTATGAATTGTACAATTCTAAATGACGAAATTCTTTCCTCGGAGAATATTATTTGGGAACCTAGCTTCAAAGCATTGTCAGTCAATGAATTAAAAGATCATACAGGCCTTCCTTCTGTTCCTATCATGCCGCTTGCTGTGAATGAATTGGTGAACAATGATATGATTGGAAGTGGAATTATTAACTTAGATGAGATGCTAAACTCTATAGAGACGGGGAACGTACTCTTGGATGGCTCTGGGGACCTGTTAGGTGAAAGCAATAATGACTGGTTATTCAAACTTTGACATGAAAGATGAAAATTATAGAGTTGGTTGGTCTGTAATCATTTGGTGAATACAAATCTGCATCAATTTGATAGTTGAAACGTCTAAGGATTAAAAAGAGAAAGAATAAAATTATCAATATTAAACACGAGAACGTAGACCTACGTCCTAATAGCCAACCTGGTCATCGAGAATCAGATGACTGCTAACAAAGTCATAATCCCACATCAGATCATTGGGTAGTTCTTCGTCTTTTTCATTGAAAAATCTGTTCTCATCAGTGATCTTTATCATCTTAAAGGAATCAACACGTTTAGACAAGTCTCGATCAGAAGAACGCTTTTTGATATCAACTTCAGCTGGTGGAGTTGGAATTATAGTATCGCCGAGTTCGTCATCATTCAGGGAAAGCTTCCTAATTTCCGGTATGCTCTTAAAAGCAGCAACGATGGTTTCTCTTGACACCTTTGGGGTCCACTTGGTATTCTCGTTTTTAGTGCTTGGGGATAATTTTGGAGACGAGAGGTATAAACCATTGTTAGAGATGGCTCCATTGGAAACCTTGGATGAAGAACCAGGGGTTTTGATGCTAGCAAACGTAACTGGTGTTTGTAATACAGCGGACGGGGTAAGGGTTGTTTTTGGGAATGGGGAATTCCTGGAGTCAACACCAAACTTTGATTTTGTATTTATAATCTTGGCTTCCTCTTCATTGAGATCTAGGAGGTTAGCCAGGCTAGCAGCGAAGTATCCGACTGCATTAGTTGGCCAGAGTTCCAGTCTCTTAGATTTCAATTCTTCGAACAGTTTACTAGCTCCATCTTCCTTATTCACAAGCTCTTGTTCTTTTCTAGCTAGTTGTGTGCTCGAAGCATTTATGCTAGCATCAGTGAGCGATGCGCTAGTTGTAGAGGACGGAGTAGGAGCAGATTTGGGGATAACGGTGGGAGTGGAACCAGTAGAAGAAGGCTTTCTCGGAACCACTTTCGACTTTCTCTTTACCGGTGGTTTTTTAATAGCAGACGCTGTGAGGGTAGGTGCGGAAGTGGAAACCGAAGATATTGGAGCCGGTTGTACCTTCGGTTGACGAGGCTTTGGATTAGTGGGTTGCTGTGATTGGATCTGGTTTCGAGGCAAACCATTGGCAAATGGAGCAGCCGAAGTAGTCATTGGGGCTTGCGTTCTTGATTGGGGCGGCTGGGCAAATACTGGCATTGCTGCCATCTGTGGGGAGCTGTTGAAAGTGGCATTTGGTGGAAAAGAAGCGTTAGCAATAGCAGGTGAAGAATTGAACCGGTTCAGGTTGTTTAACTCAGGGGTCGTAAGCCTTGAATTAAGAAGGGACATGTCAATGTTAGCGCTGGTGTTATTAAACTTCTCGCTTCCAATTGTATCACCTTGGGATTTAGGAGGAGCAAGATTAGATTGATAGGTTAATTGCTGCTGTTTCTGCTGTTGTTGCTGTTGTTGTTGTTGCTGTTGTTGTTGTTGTTGTTGTTGTTGTTGTTGTTGTTGTTGTTGTTGTTGTTGTT
>JAJMBV010000092.1:0-26217 GCA_030585085.1 Petasospora xishuangbannaensis
GTTCCCTTGTCACCCTCGGCAACTGTGCTGTTTATTCTCAGTCTATGGACTTCGATTGTGGTGCACTTCAAGACTATGGTGGCACGTGTGATTATATCCCGGATCAAACAACAGCGGCACCATACATTACCACTTTCACTGATGAATATGGAAACATTAATACCGGTTATGTCTCTGAGTACTTGACCACATATGCAAGCGGTCAAACTACAGTTAGTACTACAACTGTTGCGTTTACCGACAAGCCATACACCACTACATGGACAGATGAAGAGGGTCGCGTTGAAAGCGGTTATGTTTCTGAGTACTTAAGTATCGATGCTGACGGAAATGTCGTTACTGGTCGTGTCACTGAAGATCTTGCTGAGAGTGCATATATTACTACTTTCACCGATGTTGACGGAAACCTTGAAACTGCCATTGTCTCCAAGTACTCCGTTGAAGGCAATCACACTAGGGCTTACACCACTATTCCACTCACTGATATTCCTTATACAACGACATGGACCGATGATTACGGTGATGCGCATACAGGTATCGTTTCCAATTATTTGACGAAGGAGTCCAACGGTGAAATTGTTACTGTTAATACTACCATTCCAGTTGCTGGTGGACTATACATTACAACATATACCGTTGCTGACGGCAATGTCGCGACTGCCATTATTTCTCAATACGAGACTACCGACGACAACGGCGTTGTTATCCTTGCTTCCAGCACAATTCCATTCACGGATATTCCTTACACTACCAAGTGGATTAATGATGAGGGTGAAATTGAAACCGGTTTGGTTTCCGATTATTTGACCACAGACTCCTACGGTAGCATTTACACCGCTTATACCACTCTCCCAGTCCGCTCTCCAGACCACGTTACTACATACACAGATGATGACGGAAACGTTGCTACGGGAATTGTCTCCCAGTACACTACTACTAACGAGAACGGTGTAGCCGTTCTTGCATCAACTACTATTCCTTTGTCCAATGCTGCTTACACCACGACATGGACTGATGACAGCAGCAGTGTCCACACTGGTATTGTTTCCGAATACTTGACTAAATCCAACGGAGTCATTGTTACAGGTACCACCACTATACCGGTTCCTGGAAACGAGTACGTTACTACATATACTGATGCCGACGGCAACGTCGCAACAGGTATTATATATGTTTATACCACCACTGACGCCAATGGTAATGTTGTTATTGGATCCAGTACTCTTGGATTCACTGATCCTGCTTACACTACTACTTGGACAGACGCCGAGGGACATGTGGAGAGTGCTTATGTTTCCCAGTATTTGACTACTGACTCCAACGGCTTTATCATTACTGCTCAGACTACTAAGGACCTTGGTGCCAGTGCATATATTACTACTTTCACGGATGCTAATGGCAACATTGAGACCGGCATTGTTTCCAAGTACGTTACGACCGACGCTGACGGCAACGTAATTACTGCCTTTGCCACAAGTTCATTCACCGATACTCCATACACCACGAGATGGATCAATGACGACACAATTGCAACAGGTCTTGTGTCCAAGTTTTTGTCTACTGACTCTAACGGTAACATTTATACCGCTTACACCACTCTCCCAGTTGGTAGCTCAGAATACATTTCTACATACACCGATTCCAACGGTAACGTTGTGGCTGGTATTGTCTCCCAATACACCACGACCGACTCTAACGGTATTGCTGTTATCGCAACTACAACTATTGCATTGACCGATGCTCCTTACGCCACGACTTGGACTGACGCTAACGGTGAAGTCCAGAGTGGTCTTGTTTCTGAGTACTTGACCAAGGGTTCTAATGGTCACATCGTTACATTTACAACTACTTTGCCGATTGCTGAAGGTGAGTACGTTACGTCATATACCGATGCTGACGGAAACACTGTGACTGCCATTATTTCACCGTACACCACGACCGATGCCAACGGTAACGTTGTTATTGGCTCCGTCACTCTTGGATTCACTGACGTTCCTTACACTACTACTTGGACAGACGCTGAGGGGCATGTGGAGAGTGCTTATGTTTCCCAGTATTTGACTACTGACTCCAACGGCTTTATCATTACTGCTCAGACTACTAAGGACCTTGGTGCCAGTGCATATATTACTACTTTCACGGATGCTAATGGCAACGTCGTTACAGGAGTCACCACCAGTGCATTCACTGAGGTTCCTCACACCACGACTTTCACCGACTCTAATGGAAACGTTCAGACCGGTGTTGTTTCTGAGTTCTTGACCACAGACTCCAACGGTCACGTTGTGACTAGTGTCAGCACAGTTCCAACAGGCGGTGCTTACACCACCACATATACTGATTCTAACGGTAATGTCCAGACAGGTGTTGCTTCTGAGTACTTCACTACCGAATCGAACGGTAATGTTGTCACCGGCACTACTATCATCGCTTCCAGTGATGCTGACGCCGACCACGAGTACATTACTACTTTAACTGACGCCAACGGAAACGTTGAGACTGCTGTTGTTTCTGAGTACACTTCTACTGATGCTAACGGCAACGTCGTTACAGGAGTCACCACCAGTGCATTCACTGAGGTTCCTCACACCACGACTTTCACCGACTCTAATGGAAACGTTCAGACCGGTGTTGTTTCTGAGTTCTTGACCACAGACTCCAACGGTCACGTTGTGACTAGTGTCAGCACAGTTCCAACAGGCGGTGCTTACACCACCACATATACTGATTCTAACGGGAACGTTGAGACGTCTGTTGTCTCTGGATCGGTCACTACCCCTGAGGGCAATGAGAACACAGGAACTACGAACAGTATTGAATCATCAAAGGCTGAGCCTACTTTGCTCGGTGATTATAATAATGGATCTCCAGTATGGACACTTATACTTCCTGGAGAAATTGGTACATGGTCTTCGGTGAACATGAATTTCACTAAGATTGATGGAGATTTCTCATACTCAGACTTCTCTATTACTAGAGGTTTATCAGATGCATCATCAGATGCCGAGGTGACTAATTCCTTCGATTCGATGTCGATTTTCATCGATTCCTCAATTACTAACAATGAAACTCTCATTGCTAAGGTGGGAGCATTGTTGATTAGTGGTTCCTCATTGACAACTAATCTTATCGTAACAATCGAGACTGTTGATGGTAAGAGATTAGTCAAGAGAGCTGTATTAACTTACGAAATGACCAACACCATTACTGTAAGCGGTACTTCCTCTTCTGAAGCTTCGCCATCTGAGACTTCAGTTAGTAAATCTCTTGGTGTTTCTACCGATAACACTGTGAGCGCGGGGGTTGTTCCAAGCGTTTCGACCACTGTTGTGACTATTACCTCTTGCTCTGAGACTGTTTGTAGGGAAACTCCAGTTACTACGGGTGTTACTGTTATCACTACAACTTCTGAAGGTGTTGTGACTGAGTACACTACCTACTGTCCATTACCTACACAGACAGCAGTTGTGGAAGAGATCTTTACCACTCTCGTTACCATCACATCTTGCTCGAAGGATGCTTGTACGAAGGCTACAGTAGCTACTGGTGTTGCTGTTGTCACTGTGACCTCTGGAAGTGTGATATCTGAGTACACAACTTATTGCCCATTGTCTGACAGTTCGGTCTCAAAGAACAATGCAGCAACATCTGCAGATAACTTGATTAAGTCTATCACTTATACTGGATCTGAAGGTGCAACCAAGACTGCTGCTGTTGTCAATGTCGTTTCTACCGGTGTATCTGGTTCGAAAGTTAAAGCTTCTACCGTCGAAGGCTCTATAGCGGCTACCTCTGTTATTGCTTCGGGCGATAGTGTATCTACAGTTATCGTTGTTGTCTACAGCACTGTTGACGCCGAGGGTCAGGCTTCTGTTTTAACCTCTACGGTTGCCATTTCCGGACCTCAGGCCTCTTCTACATCCAGTTCACCATCCGCTACTGATACCACCGCTTCTGTTGTTGAAGGCTCAGCGTCTTCATTAAGTCTCAGCTTTGTCGCAGTCTTGGTATCCGCTCTATTTGTCTTTGCTTTGTAATTGGATTTATTCGGCATGTTTTGCTCGGTTTACTTTTGTTTTCTGTTCTCAACTACCCTCAGTATTTCTTGAAGGAGCTTTGAATTTTACATTTTCCTTTTACTCTTAGATTTTCTGAGTAAAATACGCTTATTCTCGCTTTTCTTTCTTTCGTTGTTTTGTTTTTAAACAAACCACTCGATCTTTTTTGCATCTGTTCAACTTCTAAATCTTGTTATTAGTTATCCGTATTATTTGAGAATAAATTGGTTATTATTTCTTTTACATGGTGCGCTTCATGGAATGTTAGTTTACGTTTCTATGGTGAAATGAAATGGCTCATAGATTTCTGTTTGCAGTTCCTCACATGGAAGATTTGGCAGATAGAAGTTACGAAGAATGGAATTATAAAGAATTGAGCAGAATATCTACTGTTGTATAAGATCGCTCCTAGTCTTGACAAAAACTAACTCTTTGCTAATAGTCAACCACCCAAATTGATACCGAAGATGCTTCCAACGGAAACTAAAAGAATGATATGGATAGATTAAATGACCGAAAGGGCACAGTCCCATGAAACTTTGTTTTGTTGACCCCTTTCGTTGTAGCATTTCCCTTATCGACCATGCGAAAGCAAATGCCGCAAAAAATTCAAGTCAGTAAAATGAAATCGCTGGCTCTTGTAACTTGCAAGATTCTCAAGGTTTTCGAGAGGCATTTGAAGAAGTATGCTCAAGCATTTTACATAGGAGGCGGAACTGCAAAGTCAGTCAGTGTTCGCGGTTTAACAAATTTTGTTAGCGAATTAACCAGCGCCACTTTTTAGCATCACTACCGGTACCAGGCTTCTAGACTGCTTGTCCGCAACGGCCAGATAGGTTTGGCATCATCAGCATATAGACTGAACTCCAATTTCAGTGTTCGTCGAACATATTAGTGAATTAGCGCTCAGAAATTCTGGCTCACCACAGTACGCGTCACTACAGGGAGGCTTCTGAATAGCTTGTCGGCCAGGGCCTAATTGCTTATGACATCATCAATCCTGAGTCTTCTCGTGAGCACAAGCCTTTCAAGTTCCATATACCTAGGCTCGACTATTATCCCAAACACAAATTCTTTTCACATCCTTTGAATCTGGCGGCACGCGTAGACGACTGCAATTTCAGTGCTGCGTTTTACAAACTTGTCAACAGATTATTCCAGGTCGCCTCGCTGAATCCCCGTTCATCCACTGTGTGAGTCCCTGACTAGCTCAGCTATATTATGGACCTCGTCTACCCTGACGTCTACAGAGACCAAGTTTCTGGGCTGCTTGTCCGCAAGAGCCAAATTGGTTATAGTATCATCAACCCTGAATCTTCTCGTGAACACAAGGCTATCAAGTCCCATATTTCCACACTTGACACTTGTAGCCATATTGCCATCTTTGAGGCCACACTGTCCAAGTCTATAAATGGCATCTATGCTAAGTGGAATTCTATGCCAGAGTTTGCCAATGTCCAGAGAATTGAATCACCACTCCCAAATCTGTCTATTGAAATCATGTTACTTTGCCCAGACTGCAACAATTATGCATTTTTGAGCGCCAACCATATTGCTAAGCACATCAAGATCTGTCCAGCCACCCCAGCTACCCATTCCAAGGGCATCCACCCCATCACTGTCACTGGATACCGTGTTAAAATCAGGTTCCGTTCATTCTACCTTATTGTCGATTCGAGTACATCGCAGCAACACCCTAGCGTTGAAACTCGGTCTGTTGGTAGGGCCGTCACCAGTTCTGCAGGCACTAGTTCCTGTAGACGTACTTTCAACAGACACTAAGGTGTTTGAACTAATCGATATCCTCACAGCGCGGAATGACCAGCAATTGTCTTCTGTGCTTCAGACTGTTTATCGAAAATCTGATGAATTTTCCAAGATTGTTGGCGAAGCTGTGGACCTGTGGACCTGTGGACCACTTCTAGATTAAGGTGAACGCACACAACTTGCGTGCTACACCTTTTTTTAATCTCCACTCTGACGTATCTGACATCTTTTTGGAAACAGTTGGTCATGTTCTAATGGTTTACAAGACTATACTTTTTCAGGTGGCTGTTATGTTTGTATTGGTCGAGAAGAGCCGCTACACGTCCTCTGTAGACAATCAAGATAGGTTTGACGTTGTTTGACAGGCCTTCTACTTAGCTATCAATTGCACATATATCCACAAGAAGGACCAAACCGGAACAAAACTCGCCAATGCTATTGGTGCTCTGCGCTTCTAATTTGTTTCGAAGCGTGCTAAATGTGAGCTCTGTTAGATTCTATTCGTCTCATATTGGCTAAGCTTATATATCCCGATGATAAGTGTGTTTGTGGCTCTTTCCATGCGCTAAACTATTATTGCAAGGCGCTTAGTGTGACATCCATTGTCTCAGGTTGGCAGTAGCTCATGGCTACGTCTTGAGCAAGACCGAGGAGAACTTCACATCTGTTCTCAACTCACCAACCAATATGGTGAAGCTCTTTGTTATTCGTTATTTGTGTTTAGCATCAGAGAAGATCGGGATAACTGCTCTTCCTATGAAGGTTTTTCCCAAAAGTGGAGATGGTTAGCGTGTGTGTGTAGCTATTTAGAGTATTGTAATAGATCCTCATTAAATTTGCTCTATGGTTCTCAATGTCCTTGAGTTTTTTGGTCCGCGTGTGGTTTGGTAAGACTACCATATTACTTTTCCTTACATCGATACTGTGTCTGCAAACAAGAGCTTTAGAGAAAATATTTCCAGCATTCCACCAACTTGGTCTGCCCTTCACGCGAGTGCGCGAGGTCCTGAACTCATGCCAAAGAAACAACATGACCACGTTCTATGACCATCAGGTGATTGCTATTGTGACGTCCAGTCAAGCTATTGCTGTCTACTTTTAATTGATGTATATGGTCATCACGTAATATGGCGTTCTTAGAGCGGCCGATGTTGCACAGACATGCTTTGTCAACACTTTAGAGACTCACCGCCGCATTTTCCTTTCTGGAGAGCATCCCTTGCTTTTAGCAAAGAACACGATCAGTGACTTGAGCATGGTTTCTACGTTGATCATCTTCCACAACAAGTTATTTGCTGTATCATATACTACACTGCGATCTTGATGCCTTTGGAGTTGTGCCTCATGAGTGACAGATTTAATCTCAACAAGGAATGACTTGATACGGAAGCTGTTTACACTGATAACACTGCAGATTTTCGGCACTATGATGATGATAATGAATGGCGAGATGGATAAATTGCCTACAATCCCAACAACTGCCCATCCAACAGCTTCTATCGTGCTATGCTGTTTGTTGACACATTCTCTCCAAGTCTGGAGTTATGGCTGTTAGCTGGAAATTTTATCAAGGGATACTCACTCCGTTGAAGATCTCACATTGTTGTCAGTTCTCTATTTGTAGCCTGCGTCATTTCCTTATCTACTACCAGAGACTCATCCCAGAGACTCATCATTGTTAATAATGAAAGAATTTCCAGACTTATATCTATTTTTCCCACTATCGAGGAGAGTTAGTTAAGTTTGCTGTGTAGTTTCTGGCTTTCAGGTTTACAGGATGGACAGTAATCACAAGGATGGCTTTCTTCCAAGGCTGTTAAGTAATGGTTTGGATAGTTTTTTGTTCGGTAAGAAGAAGGACGCTCCAACGGTTGAATTGTTCACCTTGCCAAAGATTGCCTCGCACAGGACTTTATCACCGCTGAAGTATGCACTGGAATGGTTATATATCTGATGCTACTTGAGAAGATCCCCAAAATTAGAAATATCCACGGTTTCATAAACCATGGGTAGGGGTGCTGTTTGGATGTGATGACTAAAACTAATAACAAGTGAATTCCCCCGGTAGATCTAGGATCTATGGTGTTATGTAACTTTATCATAATTCTCTTTGATAAAAGTTCAAAAATTATAATGAAAAAAGAGCATCTATGTTCAACAATTGCCTAGTACTACAAAAAAAAAACGAAGTGGCTACACTAGAACATCCAGGATTTCATCGCGAGTAAGCCTTCCTTGAAATGCACAACATGAATTTTCAATTCTGAATTGCATATTTGCCAGTTGTACCAGATAATCTGACTGAATTGCAATCCTGGTGCCTCGTTACAGAAATAATGTGGGCTCCTTGAATCGACGTTTTTTTTTATCCAGGCGTCCGTTCCACATGGCGGTCACCCAGACACCAGAGTTGCTGGAAAGCATAGGGATTAGATATAAGGGAAGAGGTATGCCATACGCAAACTTCAACGTCTCTGGCCTCCTTAAAGAGCCCACAAAGCAGGACTGGGAAGCTTACATTTATACAGTTCCTGCTTGAGTACCGTTTGGTATTGTTGAAAAAGAAAGAGTGAAATAATCTTGTTCTCGAAACGTTGCTATCCGGAGAGCTCCTGAAAAGAGAGAAAGAATATGTCCGAAACACACGCTAAGGAGCGTCCTGAAATTATATCTAAGGTGAAACAATCATCTTTAAATACACAAAGTTCTAAGCGTATTACAAAGAAACAGAGTATTGCAAAGGAACAGAGTGCTGCAAGTAAAGGCTACAAAAATGATCGTTTAGAGAAGAAAGATTCTATCACGAAACAACCCAAGGAGACTGAAGTTAAAGACAGTGACTATTACTTGGACTTATTTCATCGTCACCATCAATGTCTTATTCCAGGCTGCAATCGTTCATTTTTCACAGTCATTGATAGAACTATGCATATGGCTGTACATGCTGGAAGCATACCGGAAACTCATCTAGATCAGAACATTAAGCCGCCAACTGATTCAGGTGATCTTTCCTACACATGTGCTCTCCCGGGATGCAACCATTCGTTTTCTACAAAGGGAGATAGAAAGATGCATATGGCTATGCATACCCAAGCCGGTGAAGTTTCCAAAGAAATTGAGCAGAATGAGCTGTTTTCGCTTCTTCCAACTCTTGCAACCTCACCAGAACAGATTCAAAATGATAGGCCTGACTCCACCTCTTCTGTTTTGCCTTCGCACGATGCTCCTTCTTCTGTTATGTGCAAATATGTGGGGGTAGTGGTGAAACTTTCTAATGGACATTGGCAGAATAGAGGGAAGATATATTCTAATGAGGAAGGAAAAGGTTTGGAAAGTCCAGTTCGTGAAAATATTTCTAGTTTGAAGCTTTCTAAACAGAAAAAAACGAAGGTAACCAAACCTCAGAAGCACATCAAAGGTCCCACTGATGGTGTGTCTTTGTTGGGACTGCCACCTTTGAGTTTCCTACTTGCAGGAATTCCTGAAGAATTCTACAAGGAACGGGAAGAAAGAGAGAAAGGACCCTTCAGCTGAAGGGTTAAAAGGAGTTGGTACATGCGAATGGGTCTCGAGCAATTACGTCTTCTATCTCACCAAGGAGTCGTCAAAGTAATAGATCTGGCTATATGACTTCTCTGTTGTCTTTACGCGATGTTCCTTCTTCTTTAATAGTGCTATCTAGGGAGGAGAATGTAAAGAGCTGTATGGGACATCTCGGGAATAGCAGCGAGATGTAATCTGACTATGATGACTAGTATCGAAGAGTGGCAGTCTTAGGAGATTACAAGGTTCGCCTAGGGCATGATTGAAAATATGCTCTGATGGCAAAAGGAGCAGTCGGACTATCGCTTCATGAACTGATTTCTAGATCACTGGCAGAGACAAAGAGGGAAATGAAGAAATAGAATTTTCTTGAGGGTTTAAGTGTGAATCATGATGTTATCGTTGGTACTGAGGCGCTTTAACTACATCGCAGCTAAAAGGGTGCCGCTCGAAGACGCTATGGGCTAAGTATTGTTCAAGCTAGCTATTGTTCAACAAGAGGGTCGTCACTTCATTTGTTCTTGTATCTATAGCAATGGTTTGGAATATGGGTTTTATTTACTGTTACATACATTTGTTAGCGAAAAATCCTCGTGCGGCAACTTGCCTTACTTTGGCTATTGCTTGAAGTTTATTGCCGCTGTTAAGATGGGATACCAAGAGACTATCAACAAAGAGTTTGTCTATCACCATATGAGGGAGTAGCCAATGTCAGTGATGGCTTATGTTAACAATTTGTTTGGACTATCGGAAAACTGGAGTCATTGTGGCGGAGATTGGCAAACCATTTCAAAAAGGTTTACGTCGAAAGATCTAGGTTATAAAACTGGATTAGTCAGAGCCTCCCCTCCCCGGAACTATAGCACATCGGTTCTAAGGGGAATACATTATCTAAGTATTAGCTCCAGAGTATACGACTCTGAGAAGATTGCTTGTGAGCTAGAGAAGAACTTCATCCTGGCGAGGGGAGCACATCGATACTTTATGCGACTCATGTAGCTGGGGTGAAAGATGTATGAGATTGTGTATATGTATGTAAGTTCCGCACATCTTGATTAGTATGACAGAAGGGAGAGATGCAATCATGCAACAGTAAAACACTTTGAGTATAATACTTTTGTTTGGCAAAAGCTGCATATTGAGGACTTAGTACCATTAAAACTTCTTTAGACTAGACCCCTATTTTCTGGATGTTAGCTGTCCTATGACTGTTGCCGCATGTCTCCGTTATTCCCCGACGAAGCGGTCTATGATTTGTTTTACTGAAGCCAAGACCGTGCAAGGACACTTGAAACACAGAAGATATAAGATATAGGAATCTTTGCCATATATATATAGTGACAATTTCATCCATCACATTCTTGTTAATGGGAAGTCAGAAAACTTGAGATAGCAATATACGAGATATTAGTTTATACTACGATGTCACTGAATTCAGAACCAAAGGCAAGCGTGTTCAATGATATCTCTGCCCACGCAGAAGATGATACATCGTCTAAATAACCTGGCGAGAAGAAGACAATTCGGATGGATCCAGTGGGTCATAACCTGAAAGCTCCTATTACCGGGAACAAAGTTAACATTTGGAGTTCATCTATCTCTGCAATGAGATCGAAGGTCGCATATGAATTCTTCAAGTCCATATCTTTGTTCGCGTGCCTCATCATTGTCACGTTTTCCTTCTATTGGGGCTCCCTCTACAGCAGAACAGCAAATATGAAGAATCTGAAGATGCTTGTTGTTATTGAAGATGATTTTGAATCTAGCGTCTACCCGACCATTGGTGAGTCTGTTGTTGATTTAATTCAAAATAAATATATCACAAAAGGTGATTGGAAGATTGTCAATGGTAAGAAAGAGAACAACAACTTTTTTGGTTCCAATAAGAACGTTACAGAAAAGATACTTAGGGAGGTGCATCACAGACACTATTTGTCTGCTACCTACGTTCATTCAAATGCTACTCTGAACCATCTGGAGTACCTTAAAGGCCACATTGACTTTACAGGTGTTGCTGTTCAAATCATGTACGAGACAGTCCGTGATCCAGTTGCGATGTCACCTTGTGTTGTTAGTACCTTGAAGAGCATTCACGCTTCTCTTGAAGGCCAACTGTATGAAAAAATGTTCCAGCAGCTTTTATCGACTTTTCCTGACAACGAAAAACTAAGGTTAATTGATTCCAATTCCATTACTGTACCACCAGTGTTTGAGTTTTTATGACTACAGAGACTTTATGAACTATACCCTCATTGCACAAATTCAAGTTGGACTTCTTTATTTGGTCGTTATATCTTTATTTGTCTTCAACTGCTTTGCCCAAATTCATCTCATTCTTATTCCACACATTATCATCCAGCACTATTTGCTGTACCTAATTCTTGCCAATCACCCGACCTATATTATCTTCTCGCTTTTAGTTTGTACAGTTTCAGCTATTTGCCATATCGATTTTACCCAGCATTTGGCCGTGCAGGCTTCGTTGTGTTTTGGATTACAACATATCTTACGATGACTGCTATAGGTGGTGCAAGTGAAAATATGGGAATGATTATCTTTAGGTACAATCCTTCATTAGATGGTTTCTGGATTACTTCCTTTATTGTTTTGAACATTTCACATGCTTTTTCGCCAATGGATCTAACCTCCTGTTTCTACAGATATGGCTACATTTTTCCCATTTATCATTCCAATGAGATTCACAAGGTGATCTTTCTTGACATTTAGGAGGGAGAACTGGGAATGAACAATGGTGTTCTTGTTGCTTGGATTGTTGTAAACACGCTTTTGATGCCTCTGATCCTTGAACATGTTGGCAATATTATGGCAAATAAAGCAAGATGTGAAACCAAAAAATCAGCTACATAGGCCGATTTGCAATTCTAGAATCTAGTTACTGATTTCCGCACATACCAACTATTACGGTAAAGAAAAGCCAACAAACGACGACCCAAACGTACGTACGTACTTACATTCGACGAACGGTCCACTTTAAGTTCTTCGGAAGCACAGCAAAAAAATACCATACGAGAAGAATATCCTTTACTTTCTTCCGGAAAACCTCATTTTCAGATGCCGCTTAAGTTGCGAAAATCATTTGAGACATTAAATATCAATATCGATTTCAAAATGTAAAAGAAAGGATTCAACCCCATAGACAGGCCATTCTTACTACTCAAGTTTTAACAAATATGTAAGGGAAATAATGCTAACACTTCGTGTAAAAAAACCGACGACTCCGGATAATCCTTCGCGTTATCATGACCTTCTACACCGCACATGATGGAGATGAAGAGTTAACATTTGGCAATTGATTACTGATGATCCCAACTATGAATCATTAAAAGCGTTCTGGAAACAATTAAATTGATCCACATCGGATTTGTTTACTTTTAAACGTGTATTGGACAAAATGTCTTCATAGAGCTTCTACTGAAGTGCAACTAAAAGAATGATATAAAAATAGTACACATTCTTTCTCAACAAACCTCATGTTGAGATATCAATTATCTATTTTAGGATGCAAAGGGACTATCCTATGATTTTCTAGAAGTTAGATTTGCTTATTTATATTTTTGAAGGTATTCCAAAGCAATGTGAATGTCCTTGTGTTTGATAGATGAATTGTTGTAGGCCTTGGAATTAAATACTGATTACGCATCTAGTAATTTTATAATTATTCTAGAGATAATAGAATTGAACCGAACGTTTAATTAGATTTCTTAAAAACATTTATATTGTACGAAATTGCCTGAGCTAAAAAACATAATATGAAAATGATATTCGCTATTTCTTAAATTAACCTCTTTTTGGATAGGATCCAAAAAATTCCTGCTAATAAAGCTTTGGAGACTTTAAACAACAATTTCAAATTGTAAAAGAAAAGTATTTTGCAAATCTTTAGGATTTTGAGCTGCTTATTTATATTTTTTCAGGTTTTTGAAAACTCTGTAGTGTCTGGATGATCTTTCGGTGTAAGCGAGAGAGAACACTTAGCGTCAGTGCTCCATAACGATCTATTGAATAATCCGTCCAGCGTGAAACTAAATGGCAGGTGACAACCTCCATTGTCGGTATCTGGGCCCAATAAATCTCTGTACTTGTCCATAAGAGACTTGCTGTGAAATAATTAAACTACAATATTTTTGTGAGTAGGAGCTTATCTTCCTTTGAAGTTTTTGTCAAACGATGGTGGGTTGATGCTGAAGATATTGACAATTGACTCCACAGAGGGCTGCTTTGATTCTATTGTAGCTCTAGTAAGTTGAGGGATATCACTCTCAGAGGTATTGTTATGCGGTACAACTCTAATAACCTCGTCAGTTTTTAGCCGACAGGTGGTTTAAAATGATTTATCCTCAAACAAAACACTACCTCATATACACTCTGGAGGCGCAACTGCAGAGTGCGTCTGATCATGCACTGTAGAATATCTATTGCGAAACTCAAGCTGATTACGGGCTCGGTTTAATTCCAACGTACAGTAGAATTGTGAATGACGAGGAGACTCGTGCTCTTTAAGACTACGTTTAACGAGTTTATCTAGTGGTTTTTGAAAATGTGGCTATTACGCATCAGAGAACAGTTTTGGGGTTGAAGGCCAGTGATACCGTCTATCATGACCATAAGATTAGAGGCTATCATTAAAAGATGTGCCATTATCATTTTACATAATTACATATCTCACATATAGTGTACTCCTTCTACTCTTATCCAAAGTCGAACAGCAGCTACAATCATTGATAGCTAACGGTGAACCTTCCAGACATTCCGATATACTATTCTGGTTTGACCTCAATAGCGGCGGAAGATACTGCTAATTGTCCACCCAAAGCAATTGTTGCAAAGTTAAATACCGCAAATCGATAGCCCATGTAACCCAAATATGAAGTGTCCAACTCAAATAGCGGCCCCAATTGTATAAACGTTGTCGCATCGTAACTATACTCAAATTTTGCTTCTCTCAGGTCATGCTCTCCTGCTGAGACCGCTGCAACGTTGACTTCGATCCGCAACCACACTTGTTTGCACGACAACGGAGCGTCTGCTTTGATAGTTCCCTTTGAGACTACACCCCAATCCTTGGATTGAGGGCGGGAATTGAGCCACCCAACCGGCTCTCCAATGGGCGCAAGCTTGATGTCATCAACATATACCAACTTTGCTACTCCATGATCTTTGTGTACCCCAATGTATGCACTCTGATGGCGAAATAGACAAGCACCAGCTCTATCCCCGTTCCTGAGTCCGGACCAGTCGACACAGAACGTAACTGCGCTCCTTGGGCCAATGGTCCTGTGAGTAAGGGTGTTTGGTGCTAGGAAGAGATTGTCGGTGACTTTAGCAGTTTCGAGGAGCAGCTGTTCATTCTTCATGCTCCATTTTGAGTTCTCTGGACTTTGATTCCACTCCCAGCACGGCTCCAGTCTGTCACCTCCGAAAAGATGTGTCTGGGTGCACGTCTTAGGCCTCTTGGTAGAACTATCTATGATCTGAGGATATTCAATACACCATTGTCCATCGCCTGCAGTATAATCAGCCACCACTGAAGGCCATCCCTCCTCGTCAAACTCGACAGGCGCAAGCACGGGGATTCGACCAGCAGGGTAAGCGTCTATGAAGGCCATATAGCACCAGCGTCCATCGCTTGTCTGGACCAATGAGCCTTGGTGTGGAGGTCCAGCCCCTGCGATAGGGGCCTTGACTTCGCCTATAACCCTCCTGCACTCATAAGGTCCGAACGGACCAGTGGTGGACTTGAGCACATATTGGCCAAACCAAGCCCTTGTTAGCCATATATAGTATGTGCCGTTGATGTTATACATTCGAGCGCCTTCGAGGTATTCTTCTGACTCGTATACGACCTGGTCTGGGTGTTAGTAGGAGTTGCACAAGTATGGACTGGTTAATGTAATACGTACCTTGTTAGTAACTTCCCCAAGCCCATCAGGGGATAATTGCGCTACTTGAATGTTCTTTGTACCATGAGCAATATAGAAGGTATCATCTTCATCAATGAGTAGCCCCGCATCATAATAGAAATGAGGAATTGGTCGGTGTGCAATCCACGGCCCTTCAGGCATCTTTGCGGTATAACTGTAAGTCTGGTCTGTTCCTTGGATGGCACCATACCAGTAAAACAGTCCATTACTTTTGCGATATTTCAGTGTTGACGCCCACACACCCTTCACATAGCCCACCGGCTTGTCCTCTTCAAAGCAGAACTGGGAACCAAAAGCACCCAAGTCAGGAACCGAGTGACCAATATACTCCCAGTCAACTAAATTGTATGATTTTAGGAGTGGTGCCCCAGGAGAAAAGTGGAACGAAGACACACTCATGTAGTAAACGTTATCAACGCAGATGACCTCCATGTCTGGCAGATCTTCCCAGAGGATAGGGTTGGTAAAGGTTGGAACCATCTCCTTGTTAGGCGCGGTCTGAGCGCTGGAATTGGCCATCTTGGAATCTTGGATATGAACTAAAACCGCCTAAGGTGGAAAAAAGAGTATGAAATATCACAACGGGAGTCGAACAGGTTGCGACAATGTACTACTTATCAAAAAGCTAGACTCGGAGATAAGTAGAGTTTTTTATTCACTTCGCAATTCTCGGTAGGTTTTCACCCCAGAAAATCGCAGATTTCATGCATTAGGCTAAATACAAGGCGACTGGCTGGATTGCGGCTAAATAGACAATGGTCTGCGCTCGGCCTATGTTTGCGACTTTTCAGGCTTGTGGTGTTTCCAGCACACAGCACATTTCGCTCAGATGAAACCCATAGGCCAGGGGAATGAACCCAGGACTTGGATGCCTATTACGTAACTCCGGTTCAATAGTTTCATTGAATTACTGAAGCTCTGTCGTAGAAAAGGTGTCCACCCCTACGGAGTCCATTCCGCTGCTCACGATCCGTGCCCCTTACGGAACCTTACCTTGCCCCTCACTAGTGATGTACTTCCGGCACCTGAGTAAAGCGAGGGACCGAAAGACCCTGTTTCGACAAAGAAATACTTAAACCCAGATCCACAAGACTCTCGTCGGTAGATTATGGCCCGGAAATCACGGCACACGGTTCAACTTTCTTGCGAGACACTGGAGACTCCTCTACCCCACGTTTGTCGTGAACTGAGACCCGCAGGTGAACCCCACAGATCTGCAGATGAGGTTTACACGCCCCAATCAAAAGCTATGCTCTAGTACGTCACCCGCAAAAACACATAATATAAAAGAATTATAGGGTGCTGGCCGCACCATGGTGTAGTATAATTGGTAGCTTGGGTAGGAACTGAACTTAGTTACCTGAGATTTACTTTCAATGTGCGCTTCACTCAGCCAAATGTCCCCAGATTTGACCCGTCTAGCCTCGTTCCCTTTGAAACCCAGGGTGTTTGTACTCACCGATATTGAAAATGAGCCCGATGACCAAGAATCACTTGTCAGATATTTGTTGTACTCCAATGAGTTTGACACTCGTGGACTTTGCGCCGTCGCTTCGGCTTTTCTACATTCACGCACAGCCCCGGAGACAATCCTCAAGGTCATTGAAGGGTACGCCGACGTAGTGTCGAACCTCAACAAGCACGTCCATCCAGACGCCCAGTATCCTCCTGCAGAGGACTTGAGGAAACTGGTTTCATCTGGAGCTCCGGTATGTAGAGCCCACCTCACAGGCAGAAAACACTGACCTATTCCAGTCCGTCTAACTGACTTTGATACAGGTGTTCGGAAAGCAAGCTCTCGCTTTACCATTGAGCGATGGTGCACGCAATTTGATGGAACAACTCGAGGAGTCGACAGATCCTCTGTGGGTAATCAGCTGGGGTGGAGCGAACGTTCTCGCTGAAGCGCTTCAGTATATTCGCCAGAATCGATCTCTAGAGATCGAGACTGAGCTACACTCACGACTAAGAGTGTATACCATCTCGGATCAAGACGACACAGGCGACTGGATTCGCAGCACCTTCTCAGATGTTTTCTACATTTGCTCGATTCATGGCTTTGGCTGCTTTGACTTGGCCACTTGGCAGGGAATCTCTCATCCGAACTCCCGTGGGGACTTGTCCAAAGTGTCAAAAGAATGGCTGAAGAGTCACATCCAGAGAGGACCTTTGGGAGAGTTATATCCAACTCCAGAGTTTATCATGGAAGGGGATACGCCTACGTTCCTGTATCTAATCCAGAACGGGTTGAACGCCCCTGAATGGCCTAGTTTTGGAGGCTGGGGTGGTAGATACAGAGCTGCCACCGTAGGGAGCGCTCACTATGCGGACGTTGTCGACAAGCTTATCGATATGGACGGCACCACCCGCTGCGATAATAAGGCAACGATTGTCAGATGGAGAGACCACTTCCAAAATGACTTTGCCAATCGCATGAGTTGGGCATTAACTACTGATTTCTCGGCTGCAAGCCACCCTCCTGTTCCTGTCGTGGATGGCCACAAAGGGCCTAGCTTTATGACCCGGAAAGTGAAGTCCAACGAAACCATTATTCTTGATGCCAGCGAGTCGTTCGACCCGGACCACCCTGAAGACAGCTCGCAGCTAGAGTTTCAATGGTATCAATATGCAGATCCCACTCTGAATCATCCTATTGGAGTGGACGCCGTTCCACGTTGCACTGTCAAAGCCCTTTCGCCTCCTGTTGGGACGACTGGTAAGATGGATCGAAATGAATGTGGCTTTGAAGACGTAACATTGGGACCTCGTATCGAGCTTACCATTCCTGACAACAAGGCAATTGGATTTTACAACCTGCCACGTCTTCATTGGCTTCTACATACAGGTATAGATAAGATGAGATACCACATCATCCTCCAAGTATCTAGCAAGACCTCCAAACTCCCAATGCGGAGATATATACGTGTTGTTTTGGATGCCGGAGTGGACTAAGGTTGGCACAATGTGCTATATTTGAATATGAATGTATTCTTTGAAATCGAGAAGGCTGTAACCTTATCTCTTTAAATGGTTCCTATTTAGTGACTACAGACATAGTAGCTATATAGTCGTCTTACGTTATGTTGTATGGTCCGGAGCCATTATAAAATCTATCCTGACACTTAGGCTTATTGTCTTTGTCTGCGTTTGGAAGCAAATGATCTACACACACCTCCTGTGCTTCTACTTTTCATTGAACTCCACCATCTGTTCAGAAAATCAGTACCTAGGGGCGTTCAAAGCTTCCAAATACAAAGGGACTTTGATACTTGAGAAATTGAGAAAACTCTTGTTGCATATTTTTGTCTCCCCCAATGAATGCAACATTGTTCCTTTTCGCGATACTATAATATAGAAGACCCCACACTCCACGGCTATTCTTTCCTGTCCTGGAAAGGCACCCGAAGCATCAGAAACACTAAAAGGGTCCCGATGACGATTCGGGCCATCTTAAGCCCGAGAGCAAACGGAGAGTCCACCACATGTAAAACTTCGGAATCCTAAAGAGCACATATCCAGGCAATATCTTAATAGCTTACGCACAATTCGAGCTGCTTAAGTGTTCGAAGCTAAGAACTAGCGATAGTGGAACTAGCGATAGTGGATTTGGAAGACAACAGACCATGACTGTCTCTATTTCACGAATAACTTTTGAGCATCATAGATGTGCGATTGGCATTGGAGAAACACGGCCTCGTATCTCATGGCGTTTCGATGGGAGCGCAGTTAGTTGGGAGCAAAGCTCCTACGAGCTCCAGGTTAGACGAGGCGTTGAGAGTGTTATCGAAACCTACAGAGTAGAATCACCAGAGTCGCTACTCAATCCATGGCCAGCGAAACCCTTAGAACCCATGGAGCTTGCCCTTGTCCGTGTCCGTGCATACAGCACTGATAGCCATATGCCGACATCATGGTCAGATTGGATCTCCGTCGAGACTGGTCTTCTCGGCTCTCATTGGGCTGACGTGTCACCCATCAAAGCTAAGAGAGACTTTGACGCAAATCAGCCCAAACGTCCAGTGTACTTTCGAAAGAACTTTGTCGTCGACACCAACGCCATCTCGTCTGCTCGTCTCTATATTACCGCGCTCGGTCTGTACGAAGCTGAGATCAATGGGAAGAGGGTTGGAGATCACGTCCTGGCTCCTGGATGGCAGTCGTTCAATCATCGCCACGTCTACAATACGTATGATATCACGGACTCCATCACCAATGGCGAAAATGCAATTGGAGTTGTCGTTGGTGAGGGATGGTACTCCGGCCTAGTATTCAGCTTTTGTCCTGGAGCTGGCCGTAATAACTATGGTAATGATGTCGGTCTGATTGCCCTTCTCGTTGTGACCCTCAAGAACGGCGATATAATAAAGGTACCAACCGATACCTCCTGGCAAGCCAGTGTGGGCCCAATCACAGACTCCGAGATCTATAATGGTGAGACCTATGATTCAAGATTGGAAGAAGGCATTATGGGCTGGTCGACAGCTTCTTTCAATAGTACAGGATGGTGGGAGACCTCCGAGCTTCCTCCTCTCAAAGGAAAGTTGTCATCACCAGATGGACCACCGGTTCGAAGAATGGGGGAACGCCGCCCCGAACGCATATGGGACTCTCCAAAAGGTCATAAAATCATTGATTTCGGTCAAAACCTCGTTGGATGGTTGCGTCTCAAGGTAAGTGGTCCTTCAGGAACCAAATTGACCATTTCCCATGCTGAAGTTCTCCAAGACGGTGAGCTTGACAGAGAACCTCTACGCGGCGCCAAAGCGACTGACACTTTTATTTTGAATGGTTGTAAGGACCAGATACTGGAGCCACATTTTACGTTCCACGGTTTCCAGTTTGCCCAAGTGGAGGGATGGCCTAAGGACCAAGATCTCAGCCCTGATAGTATTACAGCAATTATCATTTATAGTGACATGGAGCAGACTGGATGGCTCGAGACTAGCGACCCGCTACTGAACCAGCTCCACGAGAATGTTCGGTGGTCCATGAAGGGAAACTTCGTGACTATTCCAACCGACTGCCCGCAGCGAGACGAGCGTATGGGTTGGACGGCAGATGCACTGATCTTCGGCCCTACTGCAAACTTCCTGTACGACTGTTCAGGGTTTTGGAGAGGGTGGTATCGTGATCTGGGGTCTGAAATGAGCCAGAACGGTTCGATGATTGTACCGTATGTCATTCCCATGATCCCAGCCGATGGGAATCTTGGACCATCTGCAGTCTGCCAACTTCACGCTACAGCTGTTTGGGGAGATATTGCGGTGGCGGGGCCATGGCAGATCTGGGAAGCTTTTGGGGACATTGACATGCTTAAGGAACATAATAAGCATGCACAAGCATGGGTTGATGTGGGCATTTCCCGAGATGACACAGGCCTTTGGGACCAGACTGGTTTCCAATGGGGTGATTGGTTAGATCCTACAGCACCTGAGGGTGATCCTGGCAATGGTGCTACACCACGTCACCTTGTTGCAGATGCTTACCTCATTGGAATGACGGATCTGATGACAAAAATAGCTCTCAGACTCGAAAACCAAGTTAAGGCAGATGAATACAAAGCCCAGGGTCAAAAGCTGCGGAAAGCCTTCGAATCAAGATGGTTGCAGGATGGCAAAATGGCAAGCAGATCGCAAACTGCGTACATTCTCGGCATCTACTACAATCTTTTCAGGCGCCAAGAAGACTACAATGCGGCAGAAGAAATGTTAAAGTCGATTATCAAAGAAAGCAACTACAAGGTCGGCACGGGCTTTGCTGGCACCTGGCTTTTGGGACATACGCTCAGTAGAATTGGCGCCTCAGCTGATTTCTACAGAATGCTGCTGCAGACAGATGTCCCATCATGGCTATATCAAATTGCACACGGTGCAACAACAACTTGGGAACGATGGGACAGCATGAGACCTGATGGGTCCACCAATAATAGCGGTATGACCAGCTTCAATCATTATGCCGTTGGGTCTGTAGCAGAGTGGATGCATGAGAACATTGGCGGTATTTCGCCTGCAGCTCCGGGTTGGAAGGTTGTGAGTATTGCCCCAGTGCCAGGAGGTGGTATTACCTATGCCAAGGCAAAGTTCATCAGCGGTTATGGAGAGATCAGAGTTCATTGGTGGTTTGAGGATATGGGGGGGGTATTTAAGTATCGGGACGGTTTCCATCTTCAAATTTGGATTCCACCAAACTGCCGCGCAATTGTGACAATGCCAGGAACAGGAATTAAACACGAGGTAGGCTCTGGTTTCTGTCAATTTCACGATAGAAATTTCTTAAAATAGATGTCAAGTTTGACAGACATGGATCCCTGCAAAAAACGACTGCAAGAGGAACCATTCGTGAAGAAGTTGCTGATCTTAACAAATATTACGCATTACGAAGTCTCAATAGAAAAAGCATGAGCCATTTATTTCTTTCATGTATAAACATTAAGGCTTCTATAAAGATTCTTAAGATTGTTGGACTTGAACTTGTTTAGGAAATATCGATTATCGGTCTTGAAGGGTCAGTACAGAGGAGTGCATGAGGAGACTTCTCCCATAATGTGCGGTTTGGGCTTTGATAGCATTGATCTCCAAGTCTTCAAATTTATTGTACAGTGCTTTGTGGGGAAATTTTAGTTAAACACTTCACAATCCCAGAATGCGGTTTAAATTCCCCTTATATCCTGATTCAGCACCCTTAATGAAGCATGCATAGACCTTCACCTTAATGAGGTTTCCTGTAGCGTTAGAGTCTTCGTGGCGCCATCATGTCATGACGCGCTGCCCCATGACACCAGGCACGTTATAAAGGTCTCTATTGAAATTTTTATTATGAAATGTAGAAGCCATTTTAGCACTTACAACTATGGTCATGTAACATTTGGGTCAAATGAAAGGCTAATATATACTATGTGTTTTCATGTGCAAAAGTGAAGGAGTAGCGGATTCCAATGGGACCCTGGAAATTCTGTTCAGATAACTAAGCATGTTCGAGACCAACTGACTGAAAAAAGGCAACTATTTCAATATTAAATATCACAATAATAGATAATAGAATGAGATATGTATTTAAAGATTTGGCTGCATTATTTTCTAAGTGGTAAACCTAGCATAATTCTTGATTTGAGATTCTATACTCCAAGTGTTGCTCCCTAAGTCTTGGCCAAATATCACCAGGAGCTACACAAGCTGCAAATCGTTTAAATGGCTTAAGTTTGTTTCGATACTCAAACTTGATGCTACAATGAATCATGTAGCATTTTTTCGACCTGGTCATTATAACAAGTTTTCGTTCAACGTGTCCATGTCTCACCTGTCATTGCGAAGTTAATAAAACTTCAGAGTATCAAAACATCCGACAATCCTAAAGAAGTTACATGGTGCACTTAGCAATACTGTATATGACATGTTCTATTTCGTGACACTCGATTAAAAGCCATCCTCCCAGAGCCCTTGTTGCAAACCTAAACACAGAAAAGCGTTACGGACTTGTGTTATCCAAGTAAATACAGGACCCGCCTGAGAGAAGCTGGTGTTATCGCAACTATGCTCAAGCGATGTGGATAGCTATTATTCTTTCTAAGCTAAGTGATCTTCATTCGAATAATAACAGCTGCAGAAGGAGAGATTTTCAGGTCGTCGACATACACCAAGTTTGCCATATCAGAATCCGTGTTGACTCCAATGTATGCGCTCTCTCTCTCTCTCTGCAGAGAAGCGCCAGCACTATCTCCATCAGCAAGATCATTCCAGTTCACACACAATGAGGATGTGCTCTTTGCCCGATGGTACGATGTGTGATCGTTTTGCGGCCACGAAGATGCAGTCGATTCTCGTGGCCGTCTCAAGGACCAGCTGACCCTGTGTCAAATGCTCCACTTCGAATCTCTAGAACTATGGTTCCATTTCCAGCGGTGATTAAGCTAGAAATGACCGAATGCATATCTCGTAATGTTCGTTGTAGGCTTCTAGTCTAGGTGTTTTTACTTGCCACCGGGCCAGAGGTGATTTGAAATGCAAATGTTGCGATATTTGCGGATGAAACAGCGTCCCATGAGATTCTACAGAATAACTCGCTGGTCGTCAAATTCCCTATAGAGTTTTCCCCACGCCTTCTCGTCCTTCTCCTCAAAAATTGACGAGCTTCAACATCGCCAGAACTCCTCAACAGCTATGAGGAGGTCCAGCTGTCGGCGTAGGAATCAAACTCTAGTGTTTGGTTTGGGGGTTCAGCTTATCTCGCGCCTGTGGAGCACAGTGTCCCCCTCTATGCTGTCGGTATAGCTATTGCTGCTGCTACTGGTAGGAATGATCAGACTAAGCATGTCATGATGGGGTTGGCATGACGGGGTCGTCGAGGATGAGGATATGCATCATTCCACCGACAGATTCTTAGGAGGTGCATCTACCGGGGCTAGGTTCGGCGGCATTATTGACCCGAAGTGTGTGCAGGGAATTTTAAGCGCTTGGTACTATTCCATGCTACCCCGCATTTTTGTAGATCTGGGGTTAGACCTCCGCATTACGAAATGATTCATCTAAATACGTCAATGGCCAATTATATAAGTGCGGCGGTGCGGCAGATACCAAGCCAACTGTTTGAGACACCACCCAGACATCACCCAGACATCACCCAGACACCAAAACACCGAAGATAAAGCACTGTTACAATGTCTGCTGCAGAGTTAGACCGTGAGCGCATGGCTGTGCTCATCAAAGAGGCCCCTCCTTGGTATAAAATCCCCAGCCTAGTTAGGCTCTACTTGACTCTTATCGCTCCTCTCGTCACATCGACGGCATGGGGCTTCGACAACAGTTTGACCAACGGCTTGCAGTCCATCAATTCGTTCATGAACACGTTTGGCAATCCTTCTGGCTCAACCCTTGGCTTCTTTGGCGCTGCTGCGTCGGTCGGAGGTGTTGTGGGCTCTATCGTTGGTGGCCCGTTGGCTGATCGATTTGGACGGCGCACTATGATTTCTGCAGGTGCCGTTCTCATGGTTGGTATGGGAATCATGGAGACCTTTGCAACTAGCTTCAACATGTTTGTTGGCGGAAAGGTGCTCATTGGTTTTGGTTCTTTTCTTCAACAAATCGGTTCACCAGTTCTTGTTACCGAGCTTGCGCATCCCAAACAGCGTGTGACCCTAAGTTCTCTTTATAACAGCTGTATTTTTATCGGTCCTATTATTGGAAGCTGGGTAACTTTTGGAACTTATAGAATGGATTCGGCGTGGGCCTGGAAGCTGCCTACCATCCTTCAAATCGTCCTTCCTGCTTATCAAGCTGGTATGGTGTGGTTTTGCCCAGAGAGTCCGAGATGGCTAGTCTCTAAGGGCCGAATCGAAGAGGCTCGCGCCATTCTAGTCAAGTACCACGGAAATGGTGTTGAGAATGAGCTGGTCCGACTAGAACTCCAAGAAATCATTGCTGGTGTGGAAGCGGATAAGACCGAACTGAAGTTTAATTGGGAAGGTATCAAATCTATTGTCTCTACGAAAGGTAATCGTCGCCGTCTTTGGTTATGCATGTGGACTGCTATTGGCTCCCAAACCGTTGGAGGTGGCTTTACTGCTAGTTATCTTCCTTTGATTCTTGATCAAATTGGCATGAAGACGGAGAAAGAGAAGACGCTTATTAATGCTATTTTGAATATTTGGTATTGGGTGACTGCTTTTGTTGCCGCATTCATCATTCCCCGTGTCGGTCGACGCCCAATTTTCACAGTCTCAGTTATCGGAGTCAACGTCACATTTATCATCTGGACAGCTTTAACCGCTCAGTACCAAGTTGATGCTCGAAAAGGTTTAGGTGTCGGTGTCCTCACCATGATCGTCGCGGGTGGATTCTTCGTTTCTCTATGCTGGATTCCGTTGGTTATTGCTTATCCGATCGAGACTGTAACGACTAAGCAACGTGGTATCTACTTCTCGATTACAATGTTCGTGATCAACGTTACCGCATTTATTAACACGTATATGAGTCCTGTGGGAATCGAGAATCTCCAATGGAAATTTTATATTATTACGTGCGTTTGGAACTTTATCCTCCTGATTGTTGTTTACTTCACGTTTGTGGAAACAAAGGGCTTGACTTTGGAGGAAATTGCAGTGCTTTTCGACGGTGAAGAAGATTTCGATAACGCAAATATTGCTGTTGGCGCTCAGCTAGCTGAGAAGATTGATGGGCCAACTCATCTTGAGGATACCGAAGAGGAGAAGGCTTGAGCTATGTTCGATGTCGTGGTAGCATAGCGGACCTCAGACAGAACTGCAATCCTAGAGTTTTTTTCTAACAGATTTGTTAATGGCAAATCCTGGTGGGCACGTTTAATCCTGGTCAATCCTAGCGTTCCTTGATCTTAGCCTCCTAGTTCTAGCGCTCTTTTGTGAAGTCATTGTGGTAAATCTTGAAGCTTTTGATTTCTGTATAGTGAGATAATTTGACTGGATCTTATATTCTCATTTAGGGATATATTAGTAGTGATCTCGCAAAATAGTGTTGCGCCTAACAAATGTTATTTAGATGAGCAATGATGGCTGACACTCACGAATTCTTAGCGTTCGCTCCATTCACTGTCAGACTTTCATATCTCGTAGTAATAATGATAATAGTGGTGTCCAGGATATCTATGGATGAGATAGTAATAAGAATTGTTCTTTACTGATATGTTTTTAATTATCGTTGGGATATTACCGTGGCTTCTCTATGAAATTGGAAGTAATTTGCTTGTTGGTAGAGGAACAGTTCCACCAACCACATGGACAGAAGTACAATCCTAGCACCCGCCTAACAAATTTGTTAGCGAAATAATCCTAGCACTCACCTCGAATCCTAGCACTCAATCCTAGCACTCCGAAAAATTCTGTCGCTATCGCGAATTATTCTACTACTTTAGGAAATTAATCCTACAAATCTGCATAA
>JAJMBV010000093.1:0-25052 GCA_030585085.1 Petasospora xishuangbannaensis
TATTACCTATTGGACAATGACATTTGTTGGATTCTGGAGTGCCTTCATCACAGGCACTTCGACAGATAACTCTCAAGATCCCTATTTTTTGGCAAATTTCTGGTCCGATGCTTTTTCTCACTTCATACCTTCGTTCTTTATTCTCTATACCTTGTGGAATACCACTATTAAACGTACATTAACTGACGGCTCTTCGCCGTTACTGAAGCTGGTTCTGTGGTACCCTCTCCTTTGGATCGGAATAGCCCAGGTTAATAAATTTGATCATAGTCCAATGAGACTTCAATCAATATCAGCATTTTTACAAAAGAAGGGCTCAATACCTGTTCTTTTTTCGATTGTTTTTCTGATTACTTCCTACTTCTTTAGCCAGGCGAGACAAGTTTGGCGCTCGGGGAGACTTCTTCAGTACCTTGCTTTCTATGGAATCATAGTGTTCTCATTTACTTGCCTTGCAATGACAGAAAATTTGCAAGTTAGAATACCTCCCTACACATTGTTCACAATTCTTCTCCCAGCTACAGCAACTCGTGGAGCAGCCGCGTATCCTTTGCAAGGTCTCTTGCTTGGTTTTCTTCTCTCCGGGGTTTCTAGATGGGGATTTGGTAGAGTTGTAATACCTCATTACCCGGGTATCCACGATCATTCACCGTTCCCTCATGATTTCTCTCCTCCAACGAATATCTCTTATGAGAATGATGTCTTGAGATGGAACACTACTACGTCTTCAAATTTCAGATTCAGTCATGATCTTGTCGTGGCCTCCATCTTCGTCAACGATGTCGAATACATGACTGAGAAAAGTGATCATCTGAGTATAACGGATCTTGTTTCGCAGGTGGATATGAAACCACTACTCTCAGAAGCTGAACAAGTTCTTGGTGAGGTTCCACTTTATATTAGGATTGCCAAGTCATCCAACGGCGGTTCCGGCTTAAGAGGTATGTATTCTAGAGCCGCAGTGCTTATTTGGCCGGGTCGTAACTTTTCTATTCCGGAGGAAAGTACCATACTATCACCATGGTATTAGTTTAAGTCCTGGCATCTTGAGATCAACAAATCCAGCAAGATTTGCGTCATCCGGAATTCGTGGAGCACGGCGTTAGAGTTGCATTTAGCAGGTACCTGGAATATCGAATCCTCTGAGGATATCTCAATGTATTTATTTTTTAGTTTTTGTTTTCAAAAACACTATGGATTGTAACTATATCGACCATCTTTCTACGGCCCTGAGTTCTAGAGATGGGTGTGGGTCTCAAAAAGCTTTAGAATTGACGAAAGAGCCTACAAATATTTGTGAGGTACACTCACCATAGTTAAAGCTATTGGGCCTATTCCAAGCTCAAATGCTTCTAGTGCATCATTTAGGATCTAGTAATTTTTTTTTAGTTCTTGACATTTATCTAAAGATATATCCAGCTAGTTGATACCGTATACAATATCTATATCTACAGCTACAATACGATTGTTTCCGTGGCCCACATACCGTCCTTTCCTATATAACTATTCACCCATAATAGTATATGGCACCACCAGCACCTGCCATAGCGACCTGACTGGCCTCCTTGTTGTTCCAGCAAACCTGGGTTATGGCACGTGAATCTATCCTGAGCTTCGTCACAATCTTACAAGTCTTCCAGTCCCAAAAGAGTGCGTATCCAGCAGAGTCACCACTCATCAGGATCTTCCCATCAGGAGAAAACCCAATCCCAATACCGAAACCAGCACAGTTATGTCCCGTGAAAAGCTTCTTCTTGCTTGTCTTGTACCTCCCAGTAGAACCAAATACCATCACTGTGTTATCCATGGACTGTGCGGCGAAGTACTTTCCCCCCGGGTGGACTTTTGTTACTGGCATCGAATGTAGAGTTGGATCAGAGATTAGCTTCACAGGGATATTGACTTGCAAGTCCCACACACGTGCAGTCTTGTCTTCGGATGTCGACACAAATCTCTTGGACTCCGGGTCGTCGAAAAACGTGATGCTGTTAATAGATCCC
Organism: Petasospora xishuangbannaensis; assembly: GCA_030585085.1. Classification (NCBI taxonomy): domain Eukaryota; kingdom Fungi; phylum Ascomycota; class Saccharomycetes; order Phaffomycetales; family Wickerhamomycetaceae; genus Petasospora; species Petasospora xishuangbannaensis. The sequence continues at coordinate 2,001 of JAJMBV010000093.1, forward strand.
AGGTGGTGGTCATAAGTCTGGATGATCTCGTGCTTCTCGATATCGTAGTGTTCAATTTTGTGATTCACAAGGCCAACGAGAAACTCCTTATCACTGAATGGGTTGAATCGACATACATTCGGTACAGATGTCAGCTTAAACCTCACAAGACATTCACCGGTTTCGGTATCCCATAGCTTGACTGATTTGTCGTAGCTCGCACTGAGGAATCTCGACCCATCAGAGTTGAACGAGACGTCTCTGACAGGCTTCGAATGGCCATAGAACCCTCGTAGAAGCTGTCTCTTGTGATACGTTTCCCATAGAAAGATCTTAGAATCATTTCCACACGACAGGAGAAGATGGCATGACCGGGGAAAAAACTCCAGCTTTGAAGTGCCATGTTCATGGCCTTTCCATTTATGAAGTTGTTTCTTGGGCACAAAGCACTCTTCAGGGTCGTTCTCGCTAGTCAAATTGGTTCCAACATCAGTTGAAATGTGCATGTACGTTCTTCCCTGGTAATCTGCCACCGAGTCCCCAAAGAACTCTGTTGATTCAAGTGAAACTTCATCTTCGCTAATATCACTATCGCTTGAAGAAGACTCGAAATTCTCTTGGTCAGATAACAGTTCGAGTTCGATATCCTCTTCGTTCTCACTCGACGACTTGTATTTGGCCCATGGCCCAACGTAGGCTGCACTACTATCCACTGTAGATACCTCGCCCTTCGCTGTCCGAAGTTTCTTGATTCTGCGGGCATCCTTCTTCGTAGACCTCATCTCCGATAAGTTTCGTTTATTGTATCTCTGTGCCATGGCCATGTCTCCAACAACAGCACCATCACCATGAATACTCCGTGCGTACCCCAGCCGTTCAAACGTCATTCTCTGCTCCTCGAAAGCCCTGTCATCATGTGTCTCCTTCACAACAAATCCGGCACTCCCTACAGTCGTCGAAGGCTCTGAGTCCTCACTATTGGCTGCCCTCGCCGCTCGTACGTCGCTGGAAACCTCTGGTGCAATCACAACTCTCGTTGTCTTTGGTACCGCAACAGTCGTTTTGTGTGTGTCCTCGTCCTCTGAGGATGAATATCCAGAAAGAAGAGCCATTTCCAAAACCACAGAGACTGGAAGTTCCGTTTCGCGTTATCGTTGTTCCGATTACGGTTTGTTGTCCCCTCCTATGAACCTCGATGATCTTTTCGTGGTAGTATTATGATGTTGATTGGAGGTTGCCTCATCGCGAAGGAAAAATTTATAGAGTACTAACCACATAGAGATGAGCTTTGCAGTCTTGAAGAATTCTACCGCCAGAAGCCAAAGTAAAATACAAGAGATTCTGCACGAAAGAAACAATGTCTAAGAGAAGAATTGATGACGAGGACGAATCCGATATCGACATCAGCAGCACGGATTCTGAGAACGAGCAGATGGACGACGAGGATCAAGAAGTTATCAATATTGATTTTGACTTCTTCGATGTTGACAAGGAGGTGGACTTCCATGCTATTAAGAACCTTCTTCGCCAACTGATTGGTCAGGAGTCCAAGAAACTTGATCTCTCGGCTCTAACAGAGCTTGTTCTGCAAGCACCAACAACAACCATCAAGACGGAAGGTAAGGAGTCGGATCCATACTTGTTTATCTCACCTATCAGCATGAAAGAAGCCAAGTCATCTGACTACTTCAAGTACATCCATAGGTCCGATTCTGAACTTTCGAACACACTCAACCGTATCTCCAACAAGCGTGTTGCGCTAGTTCTGAGTGAGCGTCTCATTAACATGCCCATCCAGGTCGTACCCGCTGCGTACAAGATTGTTCTAGAAGAAGTGGACAAAGTCGAAGGTGTACACTACGATTTCTACGTGATTCCATCAAGAAAGTACGAGGTCAACGACGAAACAGATGAAAACTCCAATAAGCGTGTCAAGACCGTGGAAGTGGACTACTACCACCACGAAGACAGGTTCTTTGAAGAAAATGCTGCCCATTACACTCAGCTCGAAGCAAAAAACGGTTTGATTCAGACTTTTATCGTCATCGGCCATGATGAGCTCAACAAGTCGATTGGCCAACTGGAGGACGCCATCGCTGCTTCCTTCTAGCGCTCTGTGAGGTGCATTTGTGAGCAAATGGGGGCTAGTATCCCAGTCGTCTCTACTCTAAGATGTTTTTACTTTCATTATTCCTGTTTTTCATTTATGTATTCTATTTTTCATTTCGAAAAAGGATCAACCGCAATTACTGAACCATATTGGCCATTACCACATTCGTGTAGCTGCCACCGGTACCCTTCGTAATCAAGCCACAACGAAATCGGTTTTGTTGTTTTCTTGTACTCAGTGAAGTCGTATATCTGCGATGGAACAACAATATAAACGACTTTGGTTTGGTTTTTTGTCTTCTCTTGCACTTCTCTCAAAGAGCTCGCAAGCTGTTCAATAGCATCGTTGAACTGCAATCCGTGAAACTCGAACCATACTTCGTCATTCACAGACTCAGAATAGTTATACAATTCGTCATCTGCGAGCCTTAGAGCTTCAAAGTACTTTTGTTCAACCATATTCGCACGATCACTCATCTGTTTCGATTTAGCACCGTCATTGGATTTCCATGCTTCAGTGGAGACTTGAGCAAATTTACGTCTCTGGTTCTCGTGCTTAATGGCATTGTTCCTGTAGCTCATGTAGTTTTGAAAGTGCTCGTTATCAGAAGCTGATTGCCATGGAATCAGCTTTGGTTTGCGAAGTGGTTTCACAATTGCAATCGCACTAGAATGTGTTTGAACCCGTGCTCGTTCGGCAGAAATATTCGATTCAGGAGCAAAGATAGGTATCTTTGATGGTACGAAAGTTGGTATCGACGCTATAATCAGAGGTTTCTGTGTACGTACAGCTTCGGTATTGAACTTCTTGGTTGCCTTCTTCGAAGGAGCCGGTGTTCCCAGTGGTGGAAAGTCCTCAGTAGAAGATGGAAGAGGAGGAAAAGCGTCTTCTTCTGCAAGTACCGAGCTGTTGGTAGATGTCTCAGCATATGTTTCACCAGCACCATATCCCGACAAGTCATCCAGGCTATGTTTGAACTGGCACTGATCGCCGGCAATACAAAACCCACTAAGCCAGAAAGAACAAACTCGCTGCTCTATATCGTGACTAAACTGACAATCAGAACGAAGACATCTTCCGTGTTTCACCAGGAAGGAGCAGATAGCCTTGTTCTTCTTTCGTGGATCAAAGAACGGCTCTTGTTGTGGAACTGCAGTCCGTGACTTTGAACTCGTAGCAGGTGCAGTCTTATTGTCGCCACTCTGTTCGTTCTTCAGCTGTCCAATAATAAGCTGGACAGCATCAAACACGCTGTATCCTGATGTCTTCAGAGCCTGGTTAATCCTTGAAGTAGGGATGGACCCACTGAAGAATGAGCTAATGTAGTCGATAGGTGACTCGTTCGCCGCTACAAGCGACCTTTCCTCGTTTCCGTAGAGTTCTAGTTTGAGCTCATTTGTCTTTTGGAGAAGTTCCCGGTACTCGTAGTCTTCGTCAGCATCATCTATACCGGATGGAGTAGCGTCATTACCTGGTTTTCTTGGGATCTTGCTATCTTCGTTTGTATCGCTCATCGTACTTCTCTTGGACATCTGAGCCTGGTTCATAGCGTCCAGTTCAAGAAACTGTCTCTCCAACTGAAGACGACGCTCAAGATCGGGAATATCAGCTCTCGTCTCTACATCTTGGACTTTTACAACGTACGCTGTCTGTTTCTGAGACCTTGTAGGTTCCTTATGCTTCCACAGGATGCCCATGACGATCTTCTCTCGGTGTTTCTGAGGTGCCTTAAGGTATTTCTGTCTCACGAGCTCCTCCACCTTGTCCACCCTGTCCTCCTCAAAAACAGACTCGTCTTCAAGAACTGCAAAGCACTGTTTTTCGAACTCCGACAGTTCCATTATAGTTGTTATTCTGAGGATAGGTATATGTGGTGGTATATGTGATGTATATGTGATGAGCGGGTAGGAGACAAATGAGGGCAAACGATGGTAAATGATTGTAGATGGGGACAAATTTCACACTGGCAGTATATATATCAAGTTCATAAAGGTCATAAAAGCCATGAAATGCCACAAATCGCTACAGATCAAATCAAATCGCCACAGAAGCAGTAATAGAAATGCAGTGACACCAGAACAATAGGCCAGTAGTGGAGTACCACAGAACACCATAAAACAACACAGTAAGCAATAATATGCTATAGTATACCCTAACGGACTATAATGTACTACTACAGCCAGAACAGCGCCAGGCCCGTTTCTAACTCTTCCAAACCACCTGCCTTTAATGCTCATCGTTCCTGCCCGCTCACTCAAAGTCCACTAACCAACGTCCCCGAACCAGCCCAAAGCGCGATGATCGCGGCGGTGGCCCAGTCGCGAAACCGGGCGGTCGTTTCGTCCAGGGAAAAAAAAAAGACGGCGCCACGGGCGAGGGAGAGGGTTTATAGGCCATTTTAAAAGGCGTTCAATTAAAACAGCGCCCAAGTCACCAGCAAACGCGTTTTTGCCCTGTGTTTTTGTGCGCAAGCGATCCGCATACGTCTTAAGGACTATTTACATACGCTTTAGTCGTTCTTTCCGCGGCGAAATCGGCGTTGGTGGTGGTTGTTTCTCGCTGGCACTAACAAAGTGGTTTTCCAATAGCGCGGACCCACACATATATCGCCCGCGCTACCATCAACACAAACAAAGCATACACAAACAAAGGGCTTTCCACCCAAGCGGCTGGAACCGCTAAGCGCTACACTATAAGTACAATCGCATACCGCACAAGGGACAGCTTGATATCTGACTGGGTAGAAGACACTCCCTGGACACAGAATACGCCCAGAAGGCACAATAACTGAGGCTATACTCATACAGATACTCACACACTCTCTCACAGACGACCAGTGTTGGCGGTTACCATACATAGAAACAACGTGATGGCAGCGAACATCGATCGCGTGCGGCTGGAGGCTATAGAGAAGCGCCGCGGTGAAGCCGAACAGCTCGTCAAGAGTCGCAAGCGAAAACTCGCTGAGTTGTACACGGTGTCGACTCTCTCAAGGATTAGGCAGACGGCTGATGAACAGGCACTCAAACACGTCAAGGACACGCTGCTGTCGTTCCTTGAAAGGAACGATATCCAGCGGGGCCAGGCCTTCGACATAGCGACTCTGCCGCCGCTTGAGTACGACATTGATGAGGAGCAGGAACATCATCAACAACAACAACTACTACTACTACTACAACAACTACAACAACAACAACAGCAGAAGCAGACTCCTCAACAACAGAATCTTCAACAGCAGCAGAATGTTTATCAGCAACAGCAACATCAACAACAGACCAATAGTCCGGCAGTACCGCTGTCTGATAAGCCAGATATACAGCTCACACCAACACTTGAAGCTGATGTCCCTTCTTCTCAAAAGCCGCTACATTCAAAGGTGTTGACACAGGTTCAACATACCAATGGTCATGAACTGCCTGTACCCAAGAAGGATGCTGTACAGCCCATTGACTCTACTGAGTCGTCGTCGTCCATAACGACTTCTCATCTGAAGATGGCTCCTCCACAAATGTCTCCTTCACAAGCGGATTCCCAGGAGGCTCCAAAGTCGTCTTCTGTGCCATCATCACAACCACAGATATCTTCTCAGCCCCCTACTCAACTCCTAAAACCCACCGATCAGGCTCCTCTTACTTCTGAAGCTACACCTGAATCCACTGTATCGAAACCATCTAGGGTGTCATCCCACTCACAGGTCCAGCTGGCAAAACACCAACAGTCTTTGTCAACTCAAGGACTCATACGACAGCAAGCTGCTCTTACGACTACGAAGCCTACCGAAGTGCCCACAAAGAAGAGGAAACTGGAGGACCGAGTACAGCTTTTTGACCCAGACAATAAGGATGCTATAGAGACTTTGGTTCTCATCTTGAAAGACCGTCTTCCTGCCAAAGTTGCAGAGTCAACACCGTTAGCAGAGCTCTATTACCTGGCCCAAACTCTCCCTCTTGTGAAATTGATGCCGGCTACTCATAAGATTGTGACCTCCACCATGTTTGAAACTGCGTTAACAGAGGGAAAGATCAATGTTGTGCACTCCCGTATTGAAGAACTCAAGAGACAGGGCAAATGGAGCTTGAAACAGCCTTCGCTCTTTGTCGATCCTTTCAGAGCAAAGAAGACTCACTGGGATAACGTGTTATCTGAGATGAATTGGATGGCTGTTGATTTCAAGGAAGGAAGGAAAATGAGAATTGCAGCGTGTGCTATGATTGCAGAGTTCATTGAAGACTATTGGAAATACGGAAAGGTTTGTTGCGTGAAAACAAGACCAATAAGGTATTTGGATTCTGTGCTCAACGTTACTTCAGAAACAACCGACACTCCATCTGCTATCTCCCCAGCGGAAAGGTCTAGCTCTGACTCCATAGACGTTTCTAAACTTCTCCAGAGACCGGATGCTTCAGCTGAGATTACACCTGCGAACTTACCGGTTACAACTCTTGAAGACTTTAGGAAACTCAAGATAGAAGATAGCAAGTCCCCTTTCAAGTTGTTCATTGATACCAATGACATCAACCCACAGTCTAAGACTCTCTTGGATGCAGTGTCGTCGTTCTCTAGCTTTCATGATGTCGAAATTGGTGACTATTACCCACTCATTCCAGTCTCCAAGCCGTTGATGGGATCCGACGACCACACGTGGTACAATGTTTACCTCAAGCAAATCGAAGATGAAACTTTCCATGTTCCAGCTCAACAGAAAGGATTGTTTGGTTTCTCATCACAAAAGAGGGCCAACAGTGCTATTAAACCGCCTCATCCGCCAAGCTTGAAATACTTGAACTTGAGAACACCAACCATTTGGCTACCTGAAGACGACCAAGATCTTATTGAATATGTCAATCTATTTTCGTTCAACTGGGGTGTTGTTTCAGCTCACCTGTCTAAGAGGCCGACTAAAAGTTACCAATCCAATATTGAAAGAAGAACACCTTGGCAATGCTTTGAAAGATATATTCAGTTGAATGACAGTTTCCAAATTCAAGATATGAGGGGTCAGAATGCTTTGAGTGCTATGAAGTGGCTTGAGCATGCTCATCACATACAAGCAACTACAAAGAGACGAATTTCTCCACTTGGTGTTGGTCCAGAGTCAATTCAGCGTGGTCACAAGCGTTTACGTTGGGCTTCCATATTTGAAGCTGTAAGAAAGTGTATGAGAAAACGTGAAAGCGTAACAAGGCCAAATCCAAACCAAGTGAGAAAAACTGTTGATGAGAAGAAGGTTGTAGCTCCTTCCCCGGCGGAATTATCGAGACTGAAGCATGAAAGGGATAAAGCAATTCAAGAGGCTTATATCCAAAACAATGCCAACCAAACGAGAGTTCGGGCTTCTCAACCTGTTCCAGGTGCTTCTCGTCCAGTTGCTGCTCCTGCAAGGCCTAATGTTCAGCCAAATACATCTACAAGCGTTCAACCTCAGCAGAGGTTTGAACCGAATAAGCGTCCAAGCTCGGTTCCTGCCCAAGCGCATGCTAAGTCGGCCACAACGGTTACTTCCCAGACCACATTGCCACAACTTAAGGCGCCAAATGGAACTCCTTATACTGCTGAACAGGTTCAGCAGCTATTGGCATTAAAACAGAAGAAACTCATTCAACAACAGCAAGTGGTTGGGAAGGTTTCATCGTCTCCAAACGGGGTATCAGATCAAATTGCAGCACAAATGCGATCCAATAGTAATCCTATTCCTGGTACCCCTGCTTCGGGAAGCCCTGTTCGTCTGTCTCAAGGACATGTTAATGGTTCAAATAAGCCATCTTCTGGTGTTTCTACTGTCTCTGCAAACAGTCTGAATGGAAGAAAGACTACAGCATTGGCACAAAGTCAAGTCAACGCTGTTATCACGCAAATCCAAGCACAGAACCCAGCATTATCGAAGGCCGAAGTGACGAAGATTGCGGCACAATACCTTGCGAATATCTCTAAACAGCAGAACCGTCCCGTAGTAACGTCTTCAAACGGTGGTGGTAATGCAACTCAGTCAGCTAACAATACATCTCGAGCTTCTCAGTCACCCGTTCTACAATCAAAGCCGGTACCCACACCTCAGTCGGCTAGTGTTACTGTTCCAGTTCCAACTCCGCAGCAGATTCTACAACAACAAGCCGCCCTTTCATCTAATTCCGGTGCTGTTTCATCACAGGTGAGACAAACTGTTTCACAGCCAGTTATGATGCAATCACCTTCTCTAAGTGGAGGTAGTATTCCTGTACAACAACAGATTCCAGCTGCTAATCTTACACCACAGCAACTGGAACAATTGAAGAAGTTACAGGCTGCTAGACAACACAGTAGTGGTGGAGTCAATAATGTGAGCAAGACTGCACCGCAGTAGTTGTTCTTCAAGTATGTAATGATGATGAAGAAGATTATGTAATGACCCTTCTTTACGATTATGTGTAGTTGTAGAACGGGTGTGGATTTTATTGAATTGCAGTGGTTAGACTATAAAAGTCCTTCATACATACAGAAAAGAGAAAAACACAAAAAACATTAGTTTAAAAACGTATCCACCGCATTCCTCATCAAATGGATGGGAACGTGTAAGTTGAAGTCTCTTCCACCGGCGAGCCGTTGGCGTTGTAGTTGATCTTCCACTTAATCTTAAGTGGAATTCCTTGAATCGCATTATCGAGTCTCAACACCTGTGTAACGGCGTCCTTACCAAAGCTTGGAATGAACGATCCTGATTGTGGTTCGAGTCTCAGCTGGACTGACTTTGGAACAGCAACTTGAAACGCAAGGTTGGATATGGAGGATGCAGAGGTGTTGGAGAAGAGTGCCTGGGCACGGACTGTGCTTGGAGACTCGCGAGTATATGTAATGTCGAACTTGACATGGGTCGACTCGTTGACGGTAGCACGAGGTAGAGAGGATCCTGGTGAGGATACTGGTGAAGCCGTGAAGCCCCCAAGGAGATCCATTGTAGAAGAAGTAGTGGTGGTAGCAGTGGTAGCAGTCGCTGGCTGTGACGGGGTGTTCATGAGCTGGCTGAAAAGGTCGTAGCTTGGCCCAGAAGACGTGGAAGCCGTTCCTGGAACTGCCTGAGGTGCGGGAGAACCACCAAGTGACCCTCCAAGAGCAATATCACCACCTAATCCATACGTTGAGTTGCTATTGTTATTGTTGTTGTTGAAGGAAAGAGATCCCAGATCGCCTAGAAGATCATCAACACCAGACGAAGAAGAGCCACCAGGGGCATTTTGAGTCGCTGGTTCGTCACCGAAATCGATCAATGAGAGAGATTCCAAAGCTCCTGAGTGGGTAGATGCTACCTTCACGTTGGAAGCACCCTGAACATCGCCAGTCTTCAGCAATTGGTACTTCTGGAGAAGCGCATTAAGCGTATCGTTCAATTTCAACAAGTCCTGGACAGCAGCTTCATCGTCGGCTTCTTCCTCTATGATCTTCTGGATCTTTGGAGCAGCGACCTTAATGGAGCTATATAGTTCGACAATGGTATCGTCCGAAGAGTCAATCGATCCACCAACACGTTCGCAAGAAGAAAGCATCTCGCCAAAGATATCGGCTTTCCGTTTCAACCTGTCGAGATCCTCAGCGACTTTCGCCTTGGATTCAACTAGACTATCGTCCTTGAAACCAGCCATGATCTTCATCAGCTTGTTGGCCTCCTTAAGATCAGAAGGACGGCCACGGCGTACAAGCTCCTGGAGCTTTGCAGCATGTGCCACTTGTTCCTCTTTCTGGATCTCTTCGACAGATTTCAAGTTGTCTGAAGGGTTCAACACAGAAGCGTCCTCTGGCTTAACTTCTGGGAAAGTGTACCCTTTGTACGACAGAAGTCTATGCATGTCTCTGATAAATCCCAGGTCGTCCTTATGGCGAGATGTCTTACAGATCGTCTGGTTCCACTCCTCAATGGCACCAAGGATGAGTCTCTGGACACGTGAGTACCGCATAGGCGGACGTTCTGGGAACCGTTTAACAAGCTCATTAAGGAACTCCTTGCGAGAGATCTGTAAGTGCAATGGGTAGCCACAGTTCTTGACAAGAACGTCCAGAAGTGCAAGCGCAAATGTCGCAGTGTGGGAATCCTTGGAGTTGATAAGGTTGACGATCGTTATCGCAGCTTCCCGAGGAGATCCGCCTTGTTTCTCATTAATGTAGTCCGCCACAACGAGATTCAGTGCGAGATCGGGCTCTGCAAGAGAGCTTCTACATGCACGGTCTGGTAATAGTTAGTATCTGGTGGTTCTGGTTTCTTCGTTATGAGCTGACACCAAGAGTCGTTGCTATTGTCCTGTGAGAGTCCGTACCATTGTCGTTCTCATTGACCTTGTTTTTATCTGCGTGGTACGAATCTCGAGGGGTATCCTGTCCGCAGCATTACCCGTTATCCCTTGCTCCTTATACACTCTTTTCTTCCTTTCTCCCGGTGCTCACCCTTAAAGCCTGTACTGAAAAGCTAACTTACAGATCTTTCTCACGAGGGACGACGCTCCAGAGGGGTTGTACTTGTCAGCGTACCCAGACATGTTGCTAATTATTAGGAGAAATTCGACGTCGACAATTCAATGCAATGGCCAGCGTACCGGTGTTCACACAATCGGTCAAATATGGCGTTTGGGTGCCCCTTTTTTTGCCCCTCTTGTTGTCTTGCCCCGGATGGCTGGTATGGACCTTTCTCAATATGTTTTTGTGTGTGGATTTCCTGTCCTTTGAGCGAAATCTCCACCGTGGGAAAACCGTCCTTTTTTTACCGCGATTTCCGAGGGTGGGGACCGGTTGCTTGATAAGCACATCACCGACTATAAAACCGGGCAGTAGAACCAGTCAATTCAATGTAAAGTGTGGGATATTGTGATCGTTAAGGGATATTAAGAGTTATTAGGATTTGTTAGGAGAATATTTGAATCCCAGAGATATCACTTAGGCAATCACCTAATTGCAGAGTCATAGGGGGTTTCCACTGAGTCTTCACCGGGTGCATTCCTTGTACCAAGCAGATCAATCCGATCAATCTGGATCAATACTAGATCAAGAGTTGTAAGATCGAGCCCTGGAACAAGTGCGTTTGAGAATATCGGAAGAGACGTCCTAGTCCGCAGACTGGAAAGGAGCTGAGCTACTACGTGCGTCTTCGTTGTCTTCCTGTCCCTTGTCTTTGCTGTCTAATCCCCAGAGAGGAATCAGGACAGTATCTGTACAATATCAAGATATACCGTGACGACATAAGAGCTACATAAGGAAAACCTCACAATTCCCCTGGTATTACACTTAACTCTCCAGGAAGTATCTCAGCATGCCCGAGAGAAGCAGATCACTCTCTACAGACTCTCTAGCTGTCTCACTCTCCGGTTCGTTGCGATCAATGCAGTCGTCTTTAGAGACGAGTCGTAGCCGACTTGGAAGTGCTTCCCTAGCAGAGTCTGACGGGGATGGGAAAGATGATTACGATGACGATGACTATGAACAAAACGAACTAGAAGATGATGACGACGATTTCGAAGTTCCCAGCACCTACAATGAGGAACATGACGATCCTTTGGGAGTGAAGAAACTTGCTCTTAGCTTTGACTACCTCCTCTACAAGATCACTGCAAAGATGGAAACACTTGCTGAAAACACGGAGCTCACTGTCACCAGCAAGCAGCACGATGCAGATCTTCAAATCGTCGATATCGAGAATTCTATGCAAAAGTTACGAAATCTCATGAAGGAATGCGACGATATCGACTCAGAGTTTACGAAGCTCGAGCAGATTGGTGCCATAGTACAAGAGTTTAAGCACCGCATAAAGGTCCTGGAAAGGTACTTTTCGGTCTAGAAACAACCACGCAGAATTCCGGTTTGACTAAGCGCTGTCATATCTAGCGTCGGCGTTTTTTCTGGACTCGGTTCAATGTTTGGTCTATCAGTTGTAGTGATATCCTATGTATCACACATATTACACCAGCATTCCAACGTCTTTTGATGCTTTATTGAACGTCAATGCTAGTGCCTGAGTCATCTAGATTTGGTAATAATATCACATCACCACTGACGTATAGCTTTACTGGTAGCCTAGATTCCCTTTAGGGTGAATTTTTGATCCAATGTATCTACTAGCTTCTAAAACACTGTTGGAAATGAGGACGTTTTAGAGTGGAGCATTGGCTCGGAATAGTTTCACTTGTTCAACAGGCTCTTCCCTGAATCACATCTAAAGATGTAGTTAAAGCTGAGGGTGGTAATGTATGTGATAACTGGTCTCAGCACACTAAAGGAGATACAAATTCGAAAAATTTCAGTCCACTGTGTCCCGCATTTTCGATTCATGGAAGAGTACGATATACTGTCATAGAAGAGAAACACATTTCGAGGTGATGTGCACTACCCTATAAGTGATATCTATGATGCTATCCCACTTAGATACCACCCAATACATCTTACAGAATATGTAAATGTAGATGAAATGGTTGCTATATAATATGGAACAAAAATATACGATAAAGAATAACAAGGTAATTGCGTGTTTACGCTACCATACAGGTAACATAATCATTTAGCATAGCCCATGAACACCTGGTATAAGGCGCATATGCATATACCGTCAAACGAGAATATAGTACATACCACTCTAGATGGTTCTAACAAGCTCTTTTTCACTGACTTAGAGTACATTGTGCAGATATTTGAAACTCCTTAGGCAGTGGAGTATCCTTCACAAGGTGGTTGTGGAACTGTTAGGTACATTTGTATAATATCGTACCACATATGTCAAGTAGTGATGCTCTGCCGTTTATTATATACTGTTAAAGATGGTGATTATTAAGAGAGTGGTAATTAAGAGAATGATGTTTAAGATTCTCCAATATGGCACTGTTTCGAATAATAATGTTTGCATCTACTGTCTAAGATATAGCTTCAAGTCATATTTAGTCATCATTATTCCTGTTCAGTACAGTAGTGATAGCTCTGTTAGTACTGCTAGTCCTCTTAGTACTCTTAACGCTCTTATTACTTTTAGTACCGCTACTGTTACGAATCAGGCTCACCAGTATAAAATAACCGTGTTCAAAATAAACCTGTTTAAGGTAACAATGTTTTAGATAGGACAGTATATTAATTACCCCCGGACAAGTAGTGCCATATGGGGTAACACCTGGACATCTTGGTGTCCGGGTGTGTTATTTTTCCCAGAACTCTCCACCACCTTCTACAGCGCTCCTATGGACGCCATAAGAGGGTGGGACACTTTATATTCTTCTCTATTTTTCACTATTTGCCATCTTTTAACCACCAAAAACCAGTTCTCCACTATTAATCGCCTTAACAACAGCACACGGTCTTCTCTCCGCTTCCCCAGCCTTCGCGCCGTCGGGCCACGCGCGACGCGTCGCCTCACGCGTGGCCCCTCGGAATGTGCTTTTTTCGCGTTCCGGTCTCGGGGCAAAAATTCACGCCTGAGACAAAGACAACACATATACACAAACAGGGACGGTAGATAAAGCTAAGAGCGGTTTTGTTACGTGAGCGGCCCGTTGCGAGTTGCAGGTTTTCCTCTTTAGCACAAGGCACACTTCGTGAAAAAAGATTCCTCTTTAACAGGTTTTATCGTGTGCACCTTCTTTCCTACTTGTTCTCCTTCAAGGCAAAACAAGATCAAACGACCCGTGTGTTCAAAACAATAGTGTGAGGCGCCATGGTTGAGCCAATCGGAATCTCGTCGCTCCCAAATCAAAGGTAAGTGTTTATAGAAAGGACCCGTGGTGTTGGGGTCCACAGCGATTGCACTTCTCTGAAATGTCATTAAGGTACTAACATGGCTTCCAGATACAAGCTTGTGTCCAAGCAGGGAGCTCACTTCACCATGATGGTGGCTGGAGAATCAGGGCTTGGTAAGACGACTTTCGTCAACACCTTGTTCCAGACACTGTTGAAGCAGCCTCTGGACAACCGTACGCGCCACAAGCGTGGGATTCACTCAACTACCGAGATTAAGGTGACACGTGCGGAACTTGACGAGAAGAACTTCAAGATCCGTCTCAACGTGGTTGACACCCCAGGATTCGGTGACAATATCGACAACAAGAACTCGTGGCAACCGATTGTCGACTTCATCGATGACCAGCACGACTCGTACATGCGCCAGGAGCAGCAGCCTCATCGCTACAAGAAGCACGACTTGAGAGTGCACGCTTGTCTCTACTTCATCAGACCGACAGGCCATTCCCTTAAGCCTCTGGACATCGAGACGATGAAGAAGCTCTCCACCAGGGTCAATCTGATCCCAGTCATCGCCAAGAGCGATACTTTGTCTCCAGGAGAGATCTCTGAGTTCAAGAACAGAATCAGAGCGGTCATTGAGGTCCAGGAAATCAGAATCTACACGCCTCCAATCGATGCTGACGACCAGGCTGCTGCAGACCATGCGAAGCAGCTCATCGAGAGCATGCCATTCGCCGTGATTGGTTCTGAGTACGAGTATGACAACGGGAAAGGCGAGCTCGTTAGAGGAAGAAAGTACCCATGGGGTATCGCCGAGGTGGAGAACGAGCAACACTCCGATTTCAGAAAGCTGAGATCGCTCTTGTTGAGAACAAACCTGCTGGACTTGGTGTTGAGTACCGAGGAAATGCACTACGAGACCTACAGAACTCTCAGAATGGAAAGCGGTGACACGAACGACATGCAAAGTGGCATCGCCACGACGAGAAAACTGCACAATCCAAAGTTCAAAGAGGAGGAGAACGCACTCAAGAAGTTCTTCACCGACCAAGTCAAGGCTGAGGAACAGAGATTCAGACAGTGGGAGCAGAACATCGTCAATGAGAGAAACAGACTCAATGCCGATCTGGACGAGATCCAGCAGAAGGTTAAGTCGTTGGATGAGCAGGTGAGAGTCTTGCAGCTGAAGAACAAGCGTTAAGCCCGTTCCGATCCTTCTTTTTTCTTCTTCTAAATATTATATTACTCTTTTGTTCTTTTGTTTTCGATATATGTATCTTCTCTCTTTTTTTTCTTCTTCTCTCTATATGATCATATAACAACTTCAGGACAATTTACTCGTTTGGAAAATCAGCGGTTAGGAGCATGTAATAGTGTCTCAATGTGTAATAGTATCTCTGTGGCATCATTGTTATTAAGCCATTAGTCTTAGCATAGGCTCAAGTCTTTAAAGTATTATATGACTTGTATAGACAGCTATTGAACCAGATCGTTTAACAAGTTGATGTAAGGCTACAACATCTAGTGTCATTACGTATTAAATCATTTGGCAGAATAGTCACAGCCCCTAATCTTAGTATAAGCATAAAGCAGTGAAAAGTTCTGTATAATAGTTGGAGGTTTTATCGATCATGTTTTGCCAGATCATTGAATCAAAATTGTTCAAGGTTGCTATGGCTTCGATCACTCTTGAGAATAAAAGAAAGACGTGCTGAAAAAGGGCAGGACTTTGTTTACATTGGTCATCATTGAGCGTATCATTAGAGTTGCAAGATTTAATTACTACATCCCATCCACTCAATAACTACAAGGCGTAGCTACCAGAATGGTCTTTCGATCTTAAATAGTTGAGGTGTTTATAACGATAACTATTCCATAATTATTTAGCTAAAGCGGTTCAAGATTGCCAGCTACCATTTGCACTGTCACTAATATCAAGTCAATCTAATGAAAGTGGACTGTGTATTAATCACTATCGAACCATATCGTTTAGCCAAAAGTGCTATTTAAGATACAGTAGCTACACGTTAATCTTAGCATAGGTAAAAAACATTAAGACATTCTAAGAAAAGGTGGAGTTTGTATCGTTTATCATTTAATCAAAAAAAAGCAAGGGGACCTCTCTTTCCCGGAAATATTGACTCTCGATCCCTCCTTACTCCTGCTCGGAGAGGAACTTCTCAGCGTCCAATGCAGCCATACAACCAGTACCAGCAGAAGTGATAGCCTGTCTGTATCTGTGGTCCTGTACATCACCAGCAGCATAGAAACCTTCAACAGAAGTGTGTGTTGTTCCTGGGATGGTCTTAATGTACCCGTTCTCATCAGTGTCAACCTGACCCTGGACAATCTGGGTGGCAGGAGTGTGGCCAATGGCATAGAACAAACCGTTGACAGGAAGGTCTGAAGTCTCGCTGGTCTTCACGTTCTTAATGGCAAGAGCATTCAGCAGCTTTCCATCGCCCTTAGCCTCAAGTGAGACGGTGTTGTAGAGGATCTCAAGCTTGTCGTTGTTCTGAACACGTTTCTGCATGATGGTGGAAGCTCTGAGGTAGTCCTTTCTGACAATGAGGTAAACCTTAGAACCGTACTTGGTGAGGAAGAGGGCCTCTTCACAAGCAGAGTCACCACCACCGATAACGGCCAAAGGCTTGTTTCTGAAGATTGGAACGGCACCATCACACACAGCACATGCGGAGATACCCTGTTGCCAGTACTTTTCCTCACCTGGGAGACCGAGTCTCTTAGCGGAAGCACCAGTAGCGAGGATGATGGAGTCGGTGGTGATAGGCTCAGCGTCTTCGTTCCACTCGGTCCAGAACTTGAATGGTCTCTGAGAAAGATCCACCTTTGCGATAGTCTCGGTGATGACCTCTGCACCAAACTTCACAGCCTGTGTACGCATTCGCTCAACAAGCTCGGAGCCTGTAAGTCCGTCTGGGAAACCAGGGAAGTTCTCGATCTCGGTGGTAGTTGTCAGCTGGCCTCCAGCAGCAATCCCGTTGGCAAGAAGACCTTCATAAACAGTTGGCTTGATCTCTGCTCTGGCGAGGTAGAGAGCAGCTGTGAGAGCAGCAGGGCCTCCTCCGATGATAGTGACTTTCTGGTGGGACATTCTAATTGGTGGAAAACGATTGGTAGTGAAACGCGTGGAAAAAGTAGCAGAACGTACGGTGGTTGAAACGACTGTCGTAAGTCTTCGTATGGGAATTCCTCCGATTGCTGTGTTGGAAACTGTGCTGGCAATGACCATCGATCAAGCTGTCTTCAATGCTATCTTTCAAGGTGTGAGCGATCAACACTTTTATAGCTGCGCGCGGGTGTCCCGGCTGGACCGCCGGCTTTACAAATACGCGCCCGCCTCGAATGTGGCGCGATGACAAATTTGACACCCAGACATCGCGGCTGATATATCAGATGGTGTCCGGGTGTGAAGCCTGGTGGTACTTCAATCCTCTTTAGAAATTACAATACTTCCTCTTTAGGGGTCGTATTTGTCTTAACTTGCTGCTTCAATACTGGAGCTTTGGGAAGTACAGTTTATTTCCATAATTTGCGAAGTTTTAACATTTCGGTTGTGGACAAGTACTTTTAGTGAAAGGTAAAAGTGTTTGATATTTCACTTTTTCGACTTACTTTCAGTATTCTTTATTTTCTCTTAGCCCCTCGTATAACATACTATGAGGGTTATAGGAATAATAAATGATCTGAAAAGAACACGGAGAGATCACTGCAATAGAGCCTATCTGATACTTAATTCTCACTATGATATACAGCTTAGACGTAGAGGGTATATCCGTGACTACATACTGGGCCCTCAGACGAGCTATATCAACAACATATAGTGTCGTATTCATACCCACACATATCAAACACACGTTGACAATCGGCAAGGTTAAGATCGCCAACACCAAGAATCATTAACGCTAAAACAGCCTCACAAACTCGCAAATACCTCAAGTGCCCGATTAAAGCCCTGCTCCCACTCCCACATGAACCCACTACCGCCACGGCACGCAATGTGCTCTTGACGTCTAGCACTTTTCCACGCAGTCTTACGACCAATTGTAGAATTGTCAAACTTAGCAAATCCTAGCGCATCTGCCCACGCAGTGACAAAACCTTCACGGAATCGCCAGTGCTCCCATTGCTCCCTTGGATTCTCCCTGTCCCAGTACTGAGAATGTGCATCTAGCTCACTCTCCATAATCTCGTTAAACTGCTGATCTGACGGCAAGTGACGCTGTGTTGGACGGGGAGCAATAGCACCGCTTTGAACCTGTGGGATAAAGCCCCACTCCCCACCGTCACCGTGCTCAAATTTGAGTGTCCAGAAGTAATACCCGGCGCCGGCTCTGCTAACAAACAACCGTTGTTGCTGCTGACCATACTGTTTGACGAGACTACCACGATCATGCTGAGCCTTATTCCACGAGAGACCGTCAAGAACACAGGAATATTCACCAATCATGATATCAGCTTCACCACTCAAGTTTGTAAGGACATCGCCGTCCAAATCACCAATGATCTGTTCTGGTGATTTGTTTTTGTCTTCATCCGAGAAGCATCGGTAAACATGGGAATCAATGATAACACCCGAGCTTCCGGGGCCACCTCTCATATCCTTTTCTTGGGATAGAATCCATTTGACCCACTGATCAGGCCACCAGCCGTCCGAAATGACAACTGGGAGCGATGGGTCTATGGCACGGATCTTCTTCATAGCCTTGGCATAATAGTTCTGTTGAGACTTCGGGTCATTGCTAAAGACGCACTCGTTCACAATTTGGATCCCAACGATGTTCTCGAAGCCCTGAAGCTCATGTGTGATGAACTCGAGAAGCGCAAAGACGGTCTTCTGATACTTGGACGACTCCCAAAACTCTGCTGTTCTGTTCTGTACACCACTGTGCTCCGAACAATTGGCACCTCCTGGCAAAGCGTGTAGATCAACGAGAACCCCAATTCTGTGGTCGTTTGCGCTAGTGATGATCTTCTTCAAGATCTCCCATGAGTTCCGGTAGACACCGCTGATGGCTTCAAAAGGCGTATCCTTCGCATAGATGCCGCCATTGACGTGCCAGTACCCGATTGGAATCCGAACAGCTGTGACACCGACAGCCTGGAGCCATTTCCAGTCTTCATCACAGACATAGCCATTCCAATGATTTTCGAGATCGGCTCTTGTTTGTTCAGGCCCATGCTGCTTGATGTAAGACGAAACACCGCTCAATTCGGTGTTTGAGCCGTCTGGGAAGAATTTTCCATAGATGAAGCTTTCCTGTACAAACAGGGACCCGAAGTTCACACCAAAGTTATGCCGGGACTGGTAGATCGACTTGTGGGTGGGTGGTCTGCCCTGTGGAGCTGCCGGTGATGAGGCTGTGAGGCCTCCGTCTGAGACCCCGAGGCTCTTCAGTCTCTCGAGAAGCATCAGAACAGAACAACGATAGGAGGAAGCACGTGGAGAAGAAAAACACACACGAGCTAATCAACAACGAGTTTCAACAATAGCTACAGCTATTTTCCAAAGAAACCAATCCCGTGCCCTTTCAACCCCTACACGGGCATTCGGGATTAACGTCTCCGTTCCTAATTATGGCTCAATGCCACTGTGCGGATGTGTCAAGGCGTTGCGCGTGGGCGTACCGCTTCATTACCCGGCCGTCGCCACCGCGAAGATCGCCACCCCGGAAAACGTTGTGAGCACTGTCACCATAACAACCACAGTAAGAGCTGGCGACGAGGAAG
This sequence comes from Petasospora xishuangbannaensis, assembly GCA_030585085.1. NCBI lineage: Eukaryota > Fungi > Ascomycota > Saccharomycetes > Phaffomycetales > Wickerhamomycetaceae > Petasospora > Petasospora xishuangbannaensis. The sequence continues at coordinate 21,517 of JAJMBV010000093.1, forward strand.
CGAGGTTCCAGGCGGGTAATTGAGCTTCAGAAGGTAGCTATAGGACCTCATTGACCGGCTGACTCCTTGAATGCACCAGGACAGCGAAAAATGAGCATGTTGGCATCACTGGAAGAAGTGTTCTCGTTGGAGAACAGTGTGCCGCCGTCTATGCCATCGGATATGGGTGACGATGATGACGGCTCACCCACGCCATCGAGCGGTAATCAGAAGAGCCAGAAGAGCCAGAAGAGCCAGAAGAGCCAGAAGAGCCAGAAGAGCCAGAGGAACAACGGTGACCATTATGATGACGCATCCAATGGCCAGAACAGTCGTGACTGCGATGCTGTGCGCCGAAAGAGAAAGAGACTCTCACTGGTGTGTACGTACTGTAAGCGCCGCAAGATCAAATGTGATAAGGGCCGACCCTCCTGCTCAACCTGTCGAAAGCTCGGGATCGAGTGTCAGTATGAGGCACCACATTGGGTGTCTTCTGATTACCAAGAGACTCTGACTGAAAAGACAGCAACGTTGGAAACTGAGTCGAGAGATGAGCTGTACCGGCTCATCGACGAGCAGAAGAAGGAACTACGACGGCTAAGGATGGAGGTTCAGCTCACGAAAACATCACTCCCTGCGACCTCTGCGGCTGCTAACACAATCCCAATAACAGTCCTGTCTGTCCCGGGTGGTTCGAACTCGGGCTCAGGGACACTCGCTACGCCCACGGATTCAAAAGAACCAGAAGATCCACGCCTAGCTGCACACATAATCGACTTCTACCAATCGTATACCTCACTGTCTCTTAAGCACTCAAGTCATGAAGACCACAAACCGCTTTGTCCGATGTCGATTTACAAAAAAGACCACTATCAGGCTTTCTTCACTTACTATCTGTTAGTCAACTTGAAACTGAACACCTCAATCACACAGAGCTTGCTGCGGGATGACTTCCGTTCGAGACACTCTGACGGAGGAAGCAAGTGGATTTTGATGTTGGACACAAAAGGTGAAGACGCTTTCTTGAAGGATGCAATTACTCGTATCGTCTCCGATCGTGCAAGACTATTCAGGGTCTCAAGCTTCCCTTTCCAAACTATAGACGACTCTCTGGACCAGAACATCGAATTGCTGAAACAGAATGTTGCTAAGCTCATCCCTCCAAAACAGATTATGGATTCTTACATCGACTACTATTGTGAGTACATGTGGAGCCATAGGCCATATTTTGAAAAGGATTTGTTTTTGGCAGATGTTAACAGAATACTGAAGAGAAACCCACACACTGGGATCGAATTGACATTAACCCAAAGATCGGATTTTGCAATTTTGGCTAGTTTACTGATTATTCTCAGATATTCATATATCGCTATGATACTGGTAGATAAGGACAAGCTGAATGAGGCCTACAGAACGACAAGTGACTATGAAATCTCTGTATCATCAATAACTACCGCTGAGATGTGTCTTTGTTTCTACAGAGTCACACGAAAGACAACGCTGCCCATCATCCAGGCGTTCATGCTGCTTAGATCTTACCACAGAGACGCCCCAGAAGACGGCGATGGTATCACCTTATTTCAATCACAGAACTTATTCGGATTTATTCTCCAATCTGCACTTCAGATGGGACTGAATAGAGACCCTTCACACTATCCACAAATTGTCAACAGCATCCAAGTGGCCAACTTGAGAAGACGACTGTGGCATATTATTATTGGAATTGACGCGTATCAGAGTGCATTTTCAGGCACTATATCTATCCTCCCGGATCCTTCTTCAATAGATGTTCAATTTCCTATGACCGTCACTGTTGATCCAATGGAGCATGGAGAGAGAGACATCCTTATCCGGTGCTCACACTTAAATGAGTTGTATTTGGAGTTAGGTAAGCTGATCAACAACGTCCGAGAGAAGTGTAACCTGTACGATTTGCTGAAGCTGCTACATCAAACAAGTTCGTATGTAAAAGCAAACTATGACTTAGAAAAAATGACGAAATTGAAACACTACCAGAAGGGTTCTCCGTCCTGGCTGGCTACATTAACTAAAAATGGCCGTTGTGTCGCTCACAATATCATGCAAAATGCACTTGAATTACAAATATATTTTTCATTGTGTGTCAACTATGAATCAAATTCCAGCTTGAACATAGAATTCTACAAAAGGTTCTTTGAGGATCTCATCAGGACCTTGAACTCAATATTTGACTTATGCGCTGCTTACTTGATGGATGATTTTTCTGAGTTCATTACTGCGGATTTCAATTTTGAGATTTTACCACTTATCAATTCCGCTATTTTTAGAGGATTGGCCGCTACGTTGAGCTCTTTGATGAGAGGATACCATGCACAAGAGCTCCTCAAGACAACCATTTATGTGAGACAAATAACGCCGGAGTCTTTTGAACCGTTTATAAAACTTTTGACGGCTGAGGCGGAGTACATCACTTCAATATTCAGAACAAAACTGGCACCCAAATACTACCAATCTCTAAAGGCTGCGGCATTTTATAAGTATGCGTTCACGTGTATTACAGCTCACAAATTCAAACCGATGAACACAATAATTAAATTCTTGGAGTTAAATGACAAGAATGAAATGGTGGAAGAAGACAGACTCTCCAATAACTACAAAAAAAGGGAAGAGATCAAACGGCGTCTCCAGATGAACGTTGGCTTGATGAATATACAAAGCGAATGGATGCAGGTGTCTGAGTTTAGTCCAACGGGGAGTCAGGTATCTTGCCAAATTGTTAATATCAACAACAGTAACTTGTTCCTTGAGTTTTCAGAGAGCGAGCTAGCAAAGTGTATGAGCAAAATAGTCGCCTCAAAGTGGTCCAAATGCCGACGTGACTTTAAGCACCATGACCATGAAGTGTTTGGATTCCCATCTACACCACAACCGCAATTTGATGGTCCGAATGAGGGTCATCTTCAGAACTTAGGTGTGAATGATGCCTTGAGAGCGTTTGATGAGTTTGACTTCTTCGAGACAAACATGACTGATGAGGAGTTCTTCGGTAAGCTGTTTGATGCTTTAGATTCAAACCCTTTGACGGATATCAATGATGCCGGCGCCTTTCCTAATAACCCCAATAGTATTTCTTTTATGTGATATTTGAGACGATTGAGAACTCTTTATTTGTGGATTTTTTTAATGTTAACACTAATGATTACATGCTATTATGATTCTTTAAGAGTCTGTAAACTGATAGTAACTTGTCTGTAGTTTTTGGTGGCGATATTTGTTCGTACTAACGGCATATTTGCCTCCCGTAGAGAACTCAATGAGTTAACCATTGATTTTAGACTGCTTCGAGCCAGCTTAAAAAGATTCCGATTAAACAAACAGTGTCATTATCGAGAAAAAAAGAATGGCCACTAGCGACCTCAAAAGAAAAAATGAAGGACACTCCGCGACGGGGAATCGAACCCCGGTCTACCGCGCGACAAGCGGTAATTCTAGCCACTAAACTATCACGGACTTATTCCGAACATGTGAGAAATGGGTTACTGAATGTTTGTAATGATTAGGTAATCCATTACCCAGGA
>JAJMBV010000094.1:0-24988 GCA_030585085.1 Petasospora xishuangbannaensis
ATTGGAGGATCAATGGTACGTTGACTATGGTGAAGAAGAATGGAAGTCAATGGCCGTGGAAGCTTTGAAGAATATGAACACGTTCACCACAGAAACTAGAAACGCTTTTGAAGGTGTCCTTGATTGGTTGAAGAATTGGGCTGTCTGCCGTACTTATGGTTTGGGTACAAAATTGCCTTGGGATGAGAAATATCTTGTTGAATCTCTTTCTGATTCGACCGTTTATCAAGCTTATTACACCATTTCGCACCTTCTGCACGAGGACTTCTACGGCGAAAAGCCAGGTAAGTTCAGCATCAAGCCGGAACAGATGACATCAGACGTCTTCGACTATATTTTCTTGAGAAAAGATGACATTACGACTGACATTCCTCTTGATGCTCTTCAGGTCTTGAGAAGAGAGTTTGAGTACTTCTATCCACTTGACGTATCCATCTCTGGTAAAGATTTGATTCCAAATCACTTGACATTCTTCATCTACACTCACACCGCTATCTTCCCAAAGAAGTTCTGGCCAGGTGGAATTCGTGTAAACGGTCACTTGCTGCTTAACAACAACAAGATGTCCAAGTCTACTGGTAACTTCATGACCTTGGAGCAGATTGTTGATAAGTTTGGTGCTGATGCTTCTCGTATCGCGTTGGCCGATGCTGGTGACACTGTTGAGGATGCCAACTTTGAGGAGTCAAGTGCCAACGCTGCAATCCTGCGTTTGACCACCCTAAAAGAATGGTCCGAGGATGCTATTAAGAACATTCACACTTTCAGATCTGGTAAATATAACTTTTTCGACAAGGCATTTGAGAATGAATTGAACAGTCTTATTGAGGAAACGTACAAGCACCTTGATGACACAAACTACAAAGCCGCTTTGAAGACTGGTTTATTCGACTACCAAACTGCTCGTGACTATTACCGTGAAGCCTCTTCTTCCATGCATGGTGACTTGGTAATCCGTTATATCGAGACACAAGCCTTAATGTTGACTCCTGTTGCTCCACACTTTGCTGAGTATTTGTGGAGAGACGTTTTGAACAACAAGACTACAGTCCAGGACGCTAAATTCCCAAGAGCTTCTAAACCTGTTGACTTGTCTCTTTCTGAGGCTTTGGAGTACGTCCGCGTTTTGTCTCGTTCTATTCGTGAGACTGAGGGTTCTTTGCTCAAAAAGAAGAAGGGTGGAAAGTCTCCCGAATTGGACCAATCTAAACCAGTTAAGTTGACCGTTTTCATTGCGGAGTCCTTCCCTGAGTGGCAGAATAACTACATTGAGCTCGTTCGTCAATTGTTCGAGAAACAAACTTTGGATGATAATAAGGCCATTAAGGAGGCTGTTGGCAAAGACATGAAGCGTGCAATGCCATTCATCTCAAATTTGAAACAACGTTTAACCAAGGAGTCGCCATCTGTGGTTTTCAACAGAGAACTCAATTTCAACGAGGTTGAAACGGTTAAGACTGCTATTGAGAACATTAAGCGTGCAGCCTCTGCTGTTAAGGTTGAGCAGATTCAGGTTCTTTCCTTCAAGAACGGTGCCAATGTTGGTAAAGATGTGTTCACAAGTCAGGAAGTTCCAATCCTTATCACTGGTAAAATTATTGACTCAGCAGTTCCGGGACAGCCTGGATTGTTGATGGAGAACATCTAAAATCGTTGCTACCTTCTCCAACTATAGAGGGCCATGTTATTTGTTCCTTGTGTATAGAATGTGAAAATTCATTTCTAAAATTTTAATCAATAATAGAATTATACCCAAGAATAAAACTAGATATCTGTAATTTATGAATATGCCTGTTTTCTTTCACATCCTTCTTCCTCTTTCACTAACATCATCCATATCCTCAAAGTCAGAACTCTTTCTTGTACTTTCCGCAATTCCCAGATGCTCCATATCAGTTTCAATATCTTCCAAATCATCGTCTACTTCCTCTTGTTCTTCAATAACAGTTGATTTAGTTCTTTTAAACTTGGATTTACTAGGCGGGATTCCACCCAAAGGACTCTTTCTTCTGCGCGAGAAAGTTTTGGGGAACACAGAGTCATTATGACGTCGTCCCATCGCCGATAATTGAAGAACTCTGTAGGAAGGAGAAGTCGACGAATCATAGATTGATCCCTTTCTGGACGAACGGTCGGACGCAGATGAGTTACTAGATATAAGAGAAAGCGATCTGCGAGTAGTCTTCACTGATGCTTCAGAGCTCAACTTTCTGACAAACAAAGGGCGCGCATCGCTACTCATCGTCGTGTGTTCTGATGCTAAAGATATATCTGACATTGTGGTAAATTGTGATGCGACTGAATGTTGTGATATCATTGATACCGGGCGAGGACGAGTTGACCGATTAATGGATCCTGCTGCAGAGCGGGAAAGCGGTGATCGTGGTTCATGAATAGTCAATCTGTTGTTTGGTCTGGATTGCTCCGGTTGTGGTATTCCATTAGATTGTTTTGAGTGTTCTTGTTGATGTTTTTGCTGGCCCTTCTTTTGATTATCTTGTGATTGAGTTTGTTGCTTGAATGATGCTTTTGGTAACAAGATTTTGATACCATTTTGATTTTGAGAATGTGGTAGCCTGTAGCCACTAGAAGAAGGAAGGTCAGAAATATTAAGACTTGTAGTTCTTCTAGATCCTCCAGGAGATAGCATCTCAGAGTTCAGGGGTTCATCTTTTCGATTTATCTTCCAGAACTTTGTGAACTTGTGCATAAAGTTATTTTTCTTCTTCTCTGGAGGCGACATCGATACTGAATGGTTGTCAACAGAATTGAGGTCATAATTTGAGTTTATTGGTGTTTTAATCTGAGGCTGGTTCGAAGAAGTGGAAAGACGAGAAACAACTCTCGATAACTGTGGCGTAGTTATGGGTTCTATCAATTGGGAAACCCTTCTCGAAGTTGATTCTGAGATTCTCAGTACGGAGCGGGAACGGGTTTTGTACTTCTTAGCCTCTTTTTTCTTTTCCTTTTCCAATAAAAGTTCCCATAGTCCAGATAGCGAATCACACTGGCTGTTTATGACGCTGTGTTGGAGGGCATGAGTATCGATTCCCAGGGATTTAAGTTTCTTTAACAAATGTCTCTCACTCTTACTATTGAAGAACTTTTGTGATACCAAACCCTTTACCAAATTGTTCGAAAGCTCAAGTAATTGTGAACCGAGTGGGTCAAGGAATGGGTCTTGAAGGATCTCTTCAGTGCCTATTCGCTGTTGTGGATCTTTTTCCAGTAGCCTCTTCATTAATGAAATGGCTTCCAACGGCACGCCATCCTTATAAAAGGGTTCCTCCTTAATGATCTTGATTTGAGTCTTGGCTTCGTCATCTTCATCGAATGGCATCTGTCCGTAGACCATAGTATACAGTATTACCCCGAGAGACCATATATCAATCTTGAATCCATCGTACTTTTGTTTCTTGAGTAGTTCTGGTGCCATGTATACTGTTGTCCCACAGACCGTCTCCAATAAAGTTCTTTGATCGCACTCTCTTGTGAACCCAAAGTCGCTTAGTTTTGCGTTCCGCCTCTTATCAAGCAGAATGTTCTCGAGTTTAAGGTCTCGATGTATGCAGTTCAGAGAATGGGCATAGTGTACAGAGCTGACAATCTGAGCGAAAAGCTTCGAGCATTCATCCACAGAGATTCGCCCAGACCTTACAACGTAGTCGTATAGTTCTCTTCCAGGACACCATTCCATAACGAGCCAGATACGCTCTGAAGAAACAATCACTTCATAGAGTCTCGTGATGTGTGGATGTTTAAACTGTCGGTGGTAAAACACTTCCCTGACGAGATTTGGGTCCGACTTTGCACCGGTCTTAAGAACGACCTTTGTATGTGTCATTTTGTGGACCGCAAGGTATACTTTTCCAAAAGCCCCCTCGCCAATAAGACGCTGGATGGCGTAGTTACCAACCTCGTTGATCTCATCCGAACAAAACTGGGCGTACAGCGTGTTGTAGGACTCAGCTATGCGAGCTTTCTCATTGTGTGAGGCCCGGGAAGACATCATTCCTGCTACTGTGGAGCCCCTGTGCACAATGCCAGGGGATGGAAACCGAGCTTACAGCCACACAGCTCTCGCAATTGGAAGACCCCCCCTTCTCGTTGATGGTGATGCGCCGGTAGTCCCACTTCTCGAGGCCAAGCGGGATCCCGCAAACAGGATTGGAACAGCGGATATGTGTTTCCGTCTAGCTTTTAAAAAACCGGTCGTTTCCCAAGGTATGGTCCCAGTCACTCCTCCACAGGATTTAAAAAGCCCTCCAATCCCCTTCGAATAGCACTCCAAAAACGTATAGAATGGCCCTTTTAACACCTTCTACATCCACATCACGAGCATTGGAAAGGGCCGGCTCGGCCAGGCCGTTCGCGGTTTTTGCGCGAACAGGCGTGCCTTACGTAATTGCGCGCCCACCTTTTTGTGTGGAGTGCGCAGACCAGGGAGGGACCAATTTGGGACTTGTTTTTGTGTCACAAAGACGAAATTGGGTTGGAAGAACGGATTTGGTAAGAGAGTGCAGTTTTATTATAGAAAGGGTTTTTATAGTCAAGTTTATATAGATTTATAGAAATTCAAAAGTATTGCCGGAATTCCACCGCGCAACGTGTTGGTAAAGCCGCTCCCCGACGATTTTGGCGCTGATATCAGGACCTGCACGGTGGTTCTGGAAACTGTCGGCCAGAAACTGCGCCATGTGAATACGGTCTGGTAAAGGACTCCCAAAGCTTAGTCTTGTTATTAGTGTGTATGCAAGAGCTCGGAATACAACAAGCAGTTCACACACGTTGTGAAAATCCAGCTCCCCGGACTCCAGGCTCTCGGAGTTTGACAGCTCCTTGGTGTCCGATTCGCCAGACCGAAATGACGCAACCGCACTCCAATTGCCGTTCTTGTTTGCCAGTTTTAATGAAAGAGGAAACTGGTTGTAATCAGTTGTTACCACCAGCTCTGGACCTTTGCCACGCAGCACAAACCGGAAATTCTCGGAGATCTCCGGTGGACAGCTCCATAAGTCGTCCGTGATACAGTCCAGCAGAACGTATGGAAGAATGTACGTGCTCGTGAAAGGGTCTGTGATATAGTCCTTTATAGTGTCAGACAATATCTCGTTCGACTTGTATGCATCAGTCTCGTAGTCATCCTGTGCAGCAGTTTCACACATGTTCTTGATGAAACCTTGGAGTTCTTTAAACATTTCTCCAAGAATCTCTTCGTCACTCGGTGTTTTGTACATTTTCTTCCGTCCTCTTTTCGATTGTGGCTTAATAATCTGCTTCTTGGCATCTTGTGTCCACGCTGGCTCTCGTGAAGGAGAATTTGAAGTGCTTGTGACTTCCTCTTTCACTGGCACTTGCGGAGACGCCCATGACGAAGGCAATTTTGTAGCTTCTTCAGGGCCACCATTATCTGTTAATTCTCGTAGTGATAAAACCTTTCGTCTCTTTGCTTGTGGTAGTATACCATTCTCATGCTTCTTTTTCCTGTCGAGGCTCCCGTCTACAGTAGTGTTTGATTCTATTGATGATGTATGACGCTGAGATTCAGATGTCAGCTTCGAACTGACATTATCAGAAGAAATGGAGCCTTTATCAGAATTTATAAGGGATTCCGAGACTTCTTTGGCGTCATATTCTCGGATTATCCGGCAAGCGTTTGCCACACTTTGCAAGACTCGTTCTCTGATAGCTTGTACTTCTCTGTTGTTGCTAATTATGGTAGTATCGAACTCGCTTTTCAGCTGTTTGTGAAGGTTCATTATAGCATTTTGTTGATCATTCACAATATCGAGTAGATCTGCAGAGTTTTCTGAAGTCGATTCAATCTTGGTAACGACGCAGTATATCTTCTTCTTGGAGTTACCGTAAAAGGAGGCGCCCTCACATTTGATAGGCTTTCGAGCTGGATCGCACCCTGTGGACCTCAAATGCTCCAAAAATTGAACATTGTTGGGCCGTGGATTGCAATATAGTTTGCAAGTTCCACAGATTACCATACTCCTCAAGTCTAGATACCTTGAAATGCGGGAGTCGTTGAGGAATGCCCAGTTTCCCTGGACAGAATCAGACTTCAACGCCTTGTAAAATAGTACATGTCCATGAAGAGCCATGCAGAAGGTTCTGAAAAGTCTCATAGACCTTATAGCAGTAGGATCAACTATCTTGCGTTTTTGCCAATGGATGATCAGGCCCGACTCATCATGGCGAATATGCGAGTCGTTGAGTTGTGTGAAACCTCTCTCCAGAGTAAGACGGTTAACAATAGTGGTTTTATTCTCCTTCAAATCCATGTCCACCTTACTATCCTTTGGGTCTTCCATCTCACTGGACTTCGCCTTGTCTTCTTCTTCTCCAGTATCTTTCGTCTTGTTCGACTTCGATCGGCGACTAGCGCCTACCAAATGTTTCTCAGCGCTGCCAAACGAGTATTTGAGCGACCCGCGGGACGTCCGATCTTCTGAATCATCTTTCTTGACTTCCATTCTTATGTTATCCAGGGTGTTCGGGTGTAAACCCTTCTTCTTTTGCTACTGTGCTGGTCTCTTACTCCTTCAGAAGACTCGCTTTCACAGTGGTGATGTGTTTGGTTGTGGTCCTCTGTCAACACAACACCTGAACACCACGCAGTGTGGGCTGCTCTACGTTAGCCGCTTTTATCTACCGAAGCACAATTCATTATGGACACTATGAAAGAACGTATAAACTTGTTCGTTTCTTTATAGTATTGCAATTCACTCTATATTTTGTAACAAGGTAGCAGCGGGGCCATCCAGTGCTGTTTGGAAAGACTTGAGCAGCTCTTTAGCTGAGTGCCGAATGTCTACCTCATCGATACTATTAATAAGCTCAGTATCGCCGTCCTCGTCGTCGTCATCGTCGTCATCGTGGCCATTAGAAGCATTTTTGGGGTTTAAATTTGAGTGAGGATCCGAAGATTTCTTCTCTCGAAAACCATCGTCTTCAACAGTGAAGTTTCGGAATCGTAACAGATCCTCGTCTGTAAGCTTGAGTGCTTCTTTGGCAAAAAATTCAAAGAAATCATCCTCATCAATGTCCACATTCTGGCTACGCAGGTATGCACGTGCATTTTCGTCGCCATCTTTGTCCTCGTTGTCTTCGCTGTCCCCATTGTCGCTACTACCAAACAGATCAGGGTCCTCTAATCTTGGTTTTGGCTTCGCATTCTTCCGTTTTCTCTTTGTGTTGTTTTCAACCCCAGACATTCCAGACTCGTTATCCTTGAAGAACTGTTCCAGTTTTCTCACCATATCATCTTCATTAAAATCTTCTTGAACGTGTTCTGTTGGCGGAGAACCGAAGTCAACCTGAGGCTCAACAATTGACTCAATGCGCATCAACCGCAGGAGGTCCTTCTGTAATACATCACCCCTGCTATTAAACTCGCAGATTTCCTTGTCAAGAGGCATGTACTCCTTCAAATCAATAGTATTTCTCTGAATAAACAGTCTAATTGCCTTGGCTACTATCATTCCCCCGTCATTTATGAGATTTACCTCTTTATTCTGTTGCTTCAACCACAAATTCAGCATTAGATAGCTTTCCACTCTGGTTCGAACAATAATGGCCACCGGATCATCAATCTTTAGTATAGTTCTTTCGTCATTCTTGATACCAGTAAGAGACAGTTCTCGTAAGAACTCAATAATGGCAGGGTTAGCAATATGATGATTATTCATTATGACGCCCGCAATTCGCCTTGGTACTTCGACTTTCAGTGAAATTTGGGCCTCGAGTGCCTTCTTGGGGAACTCATTACACTTAACCTCAATGCTCCTATCAATTTCCAGAACCCTGAGACATTTATATGAGGCCTTCTCCAAGTATCGAAGAGCCTCATTCAGCCTAAGACCCCGGTTCTTATAGAACACCTCAGGAACAATAGCCACCTTCTTGTTGTTTATCCAGACTCTGTTTCGAGCAACTTCCGGCTCAATCCAATCCGGGAGTGAACTCCACGCTTCAACAAGTAAATGCTCAGCTTCAGAATCGTAGCAACGTATAAAGAGGTCCTCATTAGTCCCTGACATCTCCCAGAGAATGCTAGTTATGAGCCACTCATCGATATCAGTCTCACCAAGCTCGAGCTCCATAAAGAGATAATGGTATCCCTGTTGAAAACACTTTCGTACGGAAACAGGCTCTTTATCCCAAATATAGCTCTCCGACCAGGGCTTGAGGAGTCTTGTAAGGTCTGTTTGTATTTTCTCGAGATTCTTCACAACATCTTCTGGTGTACAGAGAGGGTTGATGTAGAACAGCACCGCTATTAATCTGCAATTAAGAGAATGCCAGGTAGAAGTCTCATTCCATATTTCAGCCCAAGGCTCCACATTCGACTCAAATCTCATTACGGAGTTCCCTTATCCTTGACTTGATGTCGTTTTTGTGCTCTTATACCTTTGCGGAGGACGTTGAGCTGCGCGATCTAATGTGATGACCCAATCCAGTGTGGTGTGCGGGTGAGCTGTTGAGGAGCTTCCATGAGTATAGCACTTTTCTCCTCAATATGGATTAATCGCTCAAATAAATACGCCAATATGTAGCTCTTCCTTTTTTCCCCGATTGCCTTTGAGTACGCTGCTTTTGGGGTAAGATTGTCTTAGTGTAACTGGGGTCTTGTGCGTTAAGTATCCAGGAAACGTGAATGGGTAACTACAGTGTGTATTCTTACAACTACGCAATTGATTTGGTTGGGTTCCAGTGCACTTTATTCATAGCAAACTTTGTGAAATATACCCCTACCTGGTAATATTCACTTCGTAAGGTATAAGTGCACTTCATTAATTGTAAATCTGTGAGGTATTTCACTCCCACCTAGTAACATGCATGTATAACTTTTTACCAATAACCTTTACGGCCTGGTTGGCAGTACAGGGCATCCACTCGAAACAGTGTTCCATGAACTCCTGCCTATGTATTGCATTTGGGAGAGGCTCTTCCTTGCCAATCCGCAACATAACGGCACAGATCAATGCTCTGAACACCACTAGGATCTGGCACACAGAATGGAAGGGCAGGTTTTCGGCAACAATCTGTGAGCCCAGATCCTTTGATAAATCATCAGCGCTATGATCCAGCCAGATTTTCGCATTCCATCCTTCATTCCACTTGTTTCCAATTTGAATAACAAGAGGAAATTTATAATCGGCATCATAAACTAGCAGTTTCATCTCCGTTCCATCTAGTCTGTATCTAAACTTCTCAAATGCAGCCTCAGACTCATCGAGAATCTCATCGGTTAAACTATCAAGCATCAAATATGGTAATATCGTAGTTGAAACTTCCGGGTCAGTGAAGTATTCAGTCATGATCATCTTGCTGTCGGGAACTGCGTTATGGATCTCGGTCTCATAGGTATCTGGAATATCGGTACACATTGAGTCAATAATATCTCTGACAGAAGCTCTCATCTCATTTTCAATAATCTCTTCTGTTGGCTCCTTTTCTTTTGCGGAGCTGATTTCCACCTCCACATTTGTAAGCTCTCGGCCATTGACGATGAAAACCGACCTCTTGGGGGTCTTTTTGGGACTTTTAGTGGAGAGAATTTCGGGCGGTGATAATGTGGTGTCGTTTGCGTAGACATTTTTATCTATTTGTGACTTTGGCTTGAAATGAAATTGAACAACCTTGTGTTTCTGTTGGTTCACCAAAGGGTCATTTGTGCGTTCTTCAAAGCCTTGTGTGGTGTCATCAATATCGTTATCTTCGTGATTAACTGGGAAGTTTTCCTCAGTGTCGAAAAACGTTTCTTCTTCACTTTCAGAAGCATTCGGGCTGATCCTGTGTTTTATGGAAGATAACGAATTTCCGTTAAATTCCTCGGCACCATTATCGTCCTCATCCTCGTCCTCGTCCTCATCTCTATCCCCATCATCTTCAGACACATCATCATTGTAATCCAGCCGTTTCCTATAATACTTATCCAGTGCGTACGATCTTCTTTTGTCGATTACCTGCATCCATTGACGTTTTAGTGAGTCGATCCACTTTTGTTCTTTACGCCTCACGCGGTGGGTCGGTTTATAGATGATCCTCTGCTGTTGATCCACAAGTTCTTCGATTTTCTTCCTTGTAGTCTCATTAGTTACCGGGAGTTCCGTGATTATAGCATGTCCCAGACCGCTAATATCAGAACGACATGCAAACCCTTTACATAGCAAGAAACTCCTCCCAGCGGTTGCCTCACACCCGTGGCGCTTCCATCGCCTTTCAGAGCACACAAGAAGGCATCGGGCACAGAGTTTCATTTGAGCCGTCGATACCACGAGTTCGAGCTCTCTGACAGCAGCCTCGTCTTCCAAGAAGACCCAGTTTGTAGGATGGATATCTGTTTTCGTGATCAAGTAGTAGGGCAGCCGCTGGTTCTTGTATAAGTCAATAGCACTAGTGTTGTTCCGCTCCATGAAGCACACAGTTGTTGGGTCTGTGATGCGTCGGCTTCTGATCTCGATAGTGATTCCAGTACCAGGATGAAGAAGTGTCTTCGAAGAAATCGCCATGAATGAATGTGGAATGTCTATAGGTGGCTGAATCTTTGCGCGTTTCGCCGTCATCAGAGTCTTGGGATTCAGCTTTGGCCGCTGGAAACCTTTCTTCCTAGATTCCTTAGCGAGCGGGGACTCAGAGCGTCTCTCAACCTCCACTAAACGCCCATCCGCCGGTGATTCCACCTTCTCCGTGTCCGTCATTGTGTATTCTTTAGCTTGCTGCCCACTCTCGCCTCGACTTCTTCACTAGCAATCTTAGCTAAGAGTTTACCGGTGGTGATGTTGAAACCCTTTTCATGAAGCAAGTCCGGATCTCCGCTCCCGAGGCCCTCGGAAATACTCCACGCAGAACACGCCGTCGAGTCTTCTGAGTGTGCTCTTGCAGGAGAAAACATTCCATCAATAGGTTCACATTCCTTAAAGAACTCATTAGGAGATTTTTCTTCTGGAAAAAGCCTGGTTTATAGCCCACCGTGCCCATTGTGGTTATGTTGCCCTGTTCAATATATCCCATCGGCGGGCTGCATAACCTCAGAACCACGTTATTAAACCGACTAACTAATCCATAAACAATTCACACTCACACTCACACAAAAAAGGATCATCAAGAAAAGGCAGAAGGTATAATAGACGGATTCTGAACTTCGAATGGTAGCTGTTGGGGACCGTGTGCTGTTCAGATATTCTCCAGGGACCGTCCGGTTCATAGGAGTGACGGAGTTCTCCAATGGAGTGTGGTGTGGAGTGGAACTGGATTCCCCTACGGGGAAGAACGACGGAAGTGTCCAGGGAGTACGCTACTTTAATTGCGCAGAGACTTACGGTATCTTTGTACGAGAACCGACACTGGAACTGATGGAACCTGCGAAGACCAGTAGTAGTGCAGAGTTTCCGAAAAGAAGGGAGACAACTACTGGCATTAGCCAGAACCCCTCGAGAAGGGGCGAGAGAAACGCTTCATATGGCAATTCCCGAAACGGTCGGAGAGACTCAATATCTGACTCCAAGCGGGTGTCTTCAAACGACGAACAGCGGCGTCTCTCTCGTAGTCCCTCGAGGGCCCCCAGGAGTGCTTCGAGGGCTTCTATAGGCCCGGGATTAAAGACCGTCTCGGACAATGATGAAACTCAGAGACTCAAGGGCATTCTTTCAAAACTACAGGAAAAACTACAGGTGATGCATTCCGAGATTGAATCCCTTAAGGCTTCTGCTGAATCTTTGGAGATCCAGAAGACCGAATCGCTAACACGCTGTATTAAGCTCGAAGAAGACTTGGAAGTACTTGCAATCGATAAAGAGACAGTTGAAGAACAGAAGGAGCTCCTCCTCCAAGAAGCAGCTATCTTGAAGAAAGAAAATGAGTCGTTGCAGCTGGAGTTGGGGATTCTTAGAGAAGAACTTCAACTCTCTGCCGATGTTGGTTCTTCTGCTTCAAATGATCTGGTGAAAAGGAATGAGATCCTTGAACAGGCCCTGTTGAAGCTGAGAGATCACGCTGACGAATTACAATTCCAACTTGAAAAGGCTGTCATCGATTCCAATAATAGTAGTGAGATTTCAAAAAGAGATTTGGAGGAACACAAAATGACCTTAGAGAAATTGTCGTCTGCTGAGAAAAGAGTCAGAGATCTGGAAGAATTGAGGAAGGAGGCTGAAGATCTTGAGAAACTTCACGTCGATACCGAGCATGAGCTCCAGGAAGAGATTAAGTCTTTAGAGGCTATCATTGTTGAAAAACAGGGCGTTGTTGCACAACTCGAGCAAAGAAATAATGAATTGAATGCTGAACTTGTCAACTTGAAGACGCAGAACCAGAAGGAGCTCGAATTCGACTTCAAGAAGTTTGAGGAATATAAGCTGACTGCTGCGAACTTGAAAAGGGAGAAACTAAGTCTCCAATTGGATTTCAAACTTTTAAATCTCGAGGTTGAGATGCGTGAAAAAATCTTAAATTCAATATCTATAAGTGGAAGCAAGGACTACAAGAAGTATAGAACGTTCGCAGAGCTGGAGAAATTTTCTGAAGCTTATATCATCCTAGCAGAATCCATAGTCCAAAACACTGAAGACTTTTACATAGATATCTTGGGTGTCAATTTGCGATTTAAATTGCTTGACTTTGCTCTATTATTAAAGTACCTGGCAGCCCTTCAAGGAAATGTTGGCACTTCCCTTACTCTGCAAGATTTAGGATCGGTCACTGAGATATTTGTTCATCACATTAAAGAAGAGGAGTTTAGGAACATCCCAAGTCTATCTGATGTTGAAGAGAGACTCCTAGTACAACTTGATATTACTGAGGGAAACTTCCCAAATCGAGAAGCACTCATTTATCATTGTGAAGAACAAATCCTGGCCGTTAACATTATTCAAGAAATTATGTCCAAGATTAGATCCAAAACTGTGAGTAGCATTGTTGAGCAGACAACAGAAATGACCAAGCTCTATCAACTTCTCCTGGAAGATAAGAAGATGGTCGAATCAATCTTGATCAAGGCTGAAGAAGAGAGAACCAAGTCCAATGAGATTAATAACTACGACATTCAAACCATCATTCTCCAGACCAGAGAGTTTATTGAAGGTGTCATCAATCGTATCATGAGTTTAGACTTTGAAACTGCTAATATTTCACTTATTGGAGAACTTAACACGTTGATCAAGGCGGTTGAATCGCTTCCAAGATCCACACCAGAATGGATATCGAGAAATGTCATCGAAGATAAAACTAGCAATATGTTACCTGAAGCGGCTGACCTTCAAAATGAGCTCTTGTCTACTACTTCTGAACTTATGGAAAAATCTTTGGCACTTGAGGAATCCATATCCAAGATTCAAGTTCTGCAGTCCCGTCTCCAGCATTTACATGATACTGACAACCTTGTCAAACAATATCGGACTGAAATAAAGGGTTTAACTTCTATCAACAAGGAATTAGGTGCTAATGTGAACAAACTGACCAAAGAAAACGACAGATTGAGTACCGAACTGCATAGAGCCAGAAATAATAATCTCTTGCATAACTCTCAGTTTGAGACTCTCCTCGAGCAGAAGCAGTATACAGAAAAGGCATTGTTAGTGTCTGAGATACAAGTTTTACAGCGCGCTGTGAGACATTACACAGTATTGGATCGAGTACCCGACAGAAGTTGGTTGAAGAAGGACCTTCCTCTGTTTAAAGATTTTGCTTCTGTGTCACCAGCGGACGAACTCCGTGATATAGGAAGGAGAATACAAAAGGCGGTCGAAAGAAGTCGTAATCATATTGTTCAGTCATAAGAATTGTATATCATTTTTTGGTTTATGATCTAAGAAATTTACATTCATTTTCTGCTTCGGCCACTTGATGGCGTCATCAATTTGATCGCGAGGATAGAGCCACTCCAAGATGTAATACAGGAATAGGTCAACAATGTAGCATAGCACAAACAGCTTACCAGACCAAGGTCCATATGTATTTAGCTTTTTTACCTTCTCCAATCGTGTAAAGCAATCATCTGGAGAAATGGAGGCATATACTACCTCTGTGCGAACCGTAACATCTTCCCAAGAATACATCGCCTTAACCTGCTTATGGAATCTTGAAGTATCTGCCTTTCCTTCCTCTAACTGGGCAATAGCACGAAAAGTAGACTCTACCAGCGAGTCAACAGATGGCGAAGCAAACATAGTCATATTCGATGGAAGGACCTCAGGGATGCCCCCCACCCTCGTCGTCACCACAAGTAATCCACAGCTTGCCGCTTCCACAAGCACAGTCCCAAAGGCTTCGGTTAGAGACGGATGTAAGTATATATCGCCCTGTATCATTACCTCACGGACTTGTTCGTGCTTCACACCGCCAATTAATTCTACTCTGTCTTGGAGACGATGTGTTTCAATACATTGTTGAATATCGATGAACTTTGGACCGTCTCCTGCAATCAAAAAATCAACGTTTGGCTTCTCTAAGCAAACTCTTGGAATCATTGCAGCGAGGAGATCGGCTCCCTTGTTTGGGAAAAGACGTGAGATTACCACAATGGTTATCCTTGAAGGGTCTCTCTTTGAAGAGAGAAGCTCAGATTGAAGATCGCTTTCGTTCTGTTTCGGGAGGAAATCTTCAGAAAGCACTGCATTAGGTATCACACTAACTTTTAGTGGGTCACATCTACCACGAAGCACCACGTTTTCCTTGCAAGTATTGGAAACACAGATGAATCGATCGAGAAAGTTCAATGTGAACTTGAGTGTCTTATTACCCCAGATGGAGCCCACATCAGAAAAACCAAATAGAGAGTGCTCTGTTATAACAGTTTTCAGACCCATAATTGATCCATGGATAATAGCTTCATTGGCTAGAGAGCTCATGGAAGCATGGCCATGGACAATCTCTATCTTTTCCCTAATAAAGATGTTTCGCAGAATTGGAAATGCCGAAAAGACTGTTGGGAACGTGGTATTGCGGTAAAACGCAAAGAACGGAATGTAGTACACCTTGAGTCCATTAGAGAGATATCTCACTCCTCTTCTCTTTCTGTAGCTATGTGTGATAATGATAACGTTGTGTCCTCGCTCAATGAGCGTCTGGGATAGATGGTAAATGTGAAATTCTACTCCACCAGGTTGGGGATAAAAGAAGTCGCAGACCATGCTAATTAACCTGTTAGTAGGATACATATCTCAAATATCACAGTGGTTCACTCACGCAATGTTGTGCCCCATCTTAGTTTATTCAAATGCCGTCGTTGGAACACTAGCCGTTCGAGATGAGCAGTTGTGTACGGTGATGTTGGTGATAGTTGTCGCCTACATGAGATACAATACCGGGCGGGTAACTATACTCTTCGAGACAACGGAACCTCGGAAATAAGATATCGAACGACCTTTACAAAGAAGCCAAAATAATGGAATGGGCTTCAATTACCTCTAGAAAATCACCATTTTTGTGGTTATAGTTCATATATAAACGTCAGTTAGTGGTGCAGTTCGCACATTCACCTATTTTCTTGCCAGTGGCACTCATTACATGCTTCGGGGCGTGGGGTATCTCGCTTTCTATGGCACAGAGCCCAGTGCCATTGAACAAGTGTACGCCATTTTCCTGAACGTTTTAGATCTTGATGAGGATGGACATGTCGCAAACTTGAAAAATGCAGAAAAGATGGCAACTGACTATCTCCCCCAGTACTGTGACGGGACGCCAATTGAGCCTCCCTATGAAAACTGGGAGGTTGCGCTTTACTAGAGAAACCACCGTCGCCCATTCTGTGAAAATGATAAATGATAAATGATAAATGATAAATGATAAATAATAAAAAGAAAACAAGAAAAAGACCAAATGTTTCGTTAAATTCTGTTATGCGTAAACCTATATATTCCATTCACCTCTGAACGAAGTACTTGCATCCTTCTGCGATAAGTTGGGCTACAACTTCAATCTCTTTCTGGACATCTAGCCCCAAATAAATTGCGTCTCTAACTCCCGGGAAAGACCACCAGGCTCTAGAGTTGGTATCTGGTTTGAATATCTGGGGGCCAGCCACAGGATTATGGTACCATGGTCGTCCTGTAAGGCCCTCTTGTGACAAGAAAAACTTCTCCAGTGCAGACAATCTGGAGTTCCAGCTCCAACGGTGCACCGAAAGAAGAGATGGCTCTACGCCGGCATCTTCGTCAACAATCTCAGTCCATGCCCTGCGCCACATATCAAGATCTTTACCCAATTGTTTAAGTTCCAGTAGCGCTACTGTGAGTGGAGAAAAGTTGTATTTGCTGCCCGGTTGTACTTCCGATGCATATGCTTGAAGATCCTTGAAGTCGGAGTTCATTTGTTCAACATAACCAGAGATGTCAAATGGAATAAGAGGGTCTTCCACAACGTGTAATGCAATTTTCACCACAAACTCCACTAGTTTCTTGTGCTTCTCAAAATCTGGATCCATGTTGTTTTTCTTAAAGTTGTCAAACGTATCATCACAGCTGTACTTTGGATATGAAGTACCCGTGTAGCCAATCTGGAGCGATGGGATTCCTTGACCAACAAATGGAGCAAAGTTTCCATAATCATCAAAATGTGGAGTAAATGTCAAGTTGAAGTTCTCCTCGTGTGACTTAACAGTACTACCGAGAAGGGAACTCCCACGAACTTCAATATTGTCACCGGCAACAGCTTCACTCAAGTCCAAGTACACCATGGCCTCTTTTCTGAATTCTTGTACTTTCATTTCTAGAAGCTCTGTTACACCAGCATAGTTGTATTCAGAAGCATCGAAAGAGATGAAGTAGATAGATCTTAGGGGTTGCCAATTGAATTTAAGCTTCAGTTTTTCAAATAGCTGTGCCAATTCCAGAAGAATTATTGTGCCAGTATCAGGATAGATGGCACCTTTACAAGGAGCGTCTCTCTGAGCTCCAATGAACAACGCATGGTCGGCTTGTTCACGCCCTTCAATCTTTGCCAATACATTCCACACTGGGTGTTCCTCCTTGTATACAACCTGATTATCTAGTGTAACCTCAAAAGATCCATCACCAGAGAAGTATCCATCATCATATCGAATTCCAGAATTTCCGAGCCTTTCCCAAAGTGCAGAGGCCTGATTCCATGTCAGTGAAGCACTTGGGATTTTCGACATGGTAGCCTCGTCCTGTGACAGGTGTGTAGATGTACCCATTGAAGACCAACCCGGAGTAAGTGGGTCGCCTGGGAAGAACTCCGGAATCCCAACCCCTCTTCTCTCTGCTGAATCAGGGTAATCACTAGTCTCTGAAGTAAACAAGATGGCTGAACAGTCGTAGTTTTGGGCAATCAGAACTTTCTGACTAACTGGGAGCAAACCGAACTTCATAAGACAAACGGCGTCTTTGGTATCGACCTGATGTGCCAGCAAGTTCTCAAAGTCTGTATTTCTTCCATAGTGAATATAGATTAGCTTTCCTGTGGCCTTTCCTCCTCTTGCCAGTGGGTTGTACTGTTGAGTGATGTCGATGATGGAGTTGTCGTATTGAAGGGTAGTGTTTCCCGGATAGTTAAGGGTCGTTGGAAGTTCTTGAAACTCAACTGTGCCGAGACCCCTGTTCTTCAGAAATGCTTCAACATATCTGGCCGTTGATAAATCTCCAGCTGTTCCTGCGACATGGTCGATAGAACCCATGTACTGTAAGTTCTCTTCCATGCTCTGGAGGTCTATACTCTCCAAAATAAAGCTTTCCAATGTCAGTCTATCACTGAAAGAGCCGCTAGTTCTCGAGCTATCGTCGGGCAAGAGTCCTGATATCATGATAATGTATAATACAAGTCCAACTGCAAGCACGTATGCAAATCTTTTAACGATAAGGGGATTTCCAATTCGTGCCAGTGCCGACTCCCATTTACGGGTCAAGTAGACATATCCTTCCACGAGAGGATCCAATACTTTGACACGCACAGGATTTACCACTTTTGATGAGAATGCAGCTCTGTAGTGTGACACTCGTTCTCTGAGACTCAGTCTATCTGTAGTGGCATCTTCAAAGTCCATCATCTCCATCTCTTGGTGGAGAGACGCACGCGACCCTTCTTCGAGGTCCAGCGAGTCCGGTGGTACATCGTATGCCGGTGGCTCTGTCGGTAGCTCGTCGTACCGCATTACACCACTCGTTTCAGAGGTTTTCCAACTACCGTACGTGCTGGCTGTAGCAGCTAGTTGGATTTAGTCCCTGTTCTGTTTGCATAGCCATTATCTTCAACACACACCGGTTTCTCGGCTTTCTCGCGAACAGGAGTGGCCTGAACAGCACCGCTCTCTTAACATCCGCCAAGTGCCATTGTACTGTAGCTACAGCGAACGGAAAACTGTCTTTATTTTGCAATATTTCTCTTTTCATGTGATTCTTCTCTTTTATCTATGTGTTGCTCTTTGTGTTGTAGTTTTTTCTTGTGGTGGGGTTTCGGTACTGTTGTGTCCTGTGACGTTGTATTTTACCGGACAGATTCGTGGTCCGTACCATCATTCCTCTACAGAACAGATTGAACGCTAGCATTTTGAAGGTTCCACCAAACACAAATGACCTGAATTTCTAAACACGGTTGGAACCATTTGTCCAACTACAAATTATGGACCTTCCTTAATAGTAGTTTAATCCCGATACTTTGCGCTCCCTCAGTTCTTGTGGATCTCCACTAAGTCAAGCTTGCGGACAGCCATCCCCATAACGGTCTCTGCCCGGCACCCTGGAACATCTGGCTTGAAACCAACAACAGACTTAGTATATATGAGTTCTCGAAACACGGTATTATCTATTAGCGAGATAGTATACGTATATACCAGAAACTTAGACGCAGATTCATCCGGACACCATGGGTCACTGTACACCCGAACATTTTTTGAAACACCCGGACACTAATATTGATAGAACGGTAAGTTAAAATACCTTTTTTAGAACAATTTTAATCAAAAAGCTCATTTATTGGCTTTTTGCACTTTATATTAGCAGTGGTATCGAGTTCAAGTCAAATTAAAACATTTTAGCATGCATGCATTTTTACATTCCTTGCAGCTGTTTAACCACTTAAATGCTAATCTGGAACATCCCATTCTTTATCACTTTGCGAATTAAAGAAAAATAAAGAAATTAGGACCATGTGTTGGCAATTACATAGTAGAGTTATCTAGTAATGTTCCCCTTGGTATACTCCATCATTCTAAGGCCAATGCGGCTGCAATAAAGAGTAAATGAATATAGAGATTGATTGATATGAGGTAAAACAACACATGATGTATAGATCTATTAAGTGTTAAGGTAAGTCCAAAGATGGGGCTCCGTTTATCAACAGAAAAATCAATTGAGAAGCAAGAAACCAAACGTATCTCGGGAATGTATGCAAGATAATATAACCATAAGACATAAAAGGAGAGGGACGAGAAAAAAAACTGTTTCAAACTTGTTCCTCAACACTGGAGCCAGAAGTATGTTCCATCTTCTCCTGAAGCAGCTGAGTCTCAACAGCCTGTTTCTTCATCATCGCTGCATAGCCATATCGGGACTTCATTCTCAAATGCGGGCCCCATTTCTCAAAAGCCCAAGGAACTGGCACCATCGCAAGAGTAATGAAAGCAAACAGAGAGGAAGCCCAATCAATACCTAAACGATCGTACATCTGGACAGTGAAGAGTGGGAATACAGATGCAAGAACATATCTAAATAAGTTGTTGGCAGCCAAGGCCGATGCAAGAGAGAGAGGAGGGTAGGACATGCTAAAGTAGATGACGGTGGAAAAGAAAATCAAAATAAGACCGAAACCGAACGGTACGCCAGCCATGAGTGGGCAGATCCAATGAACAGAAGGTCTAGAGGACCATCCAAGCCAAAACAAGGACGGTGGAAGCACAACAGCACCAACTTTTGCAATGATAAGACGAGACTCAGGAGAATCGATTTTCAAATTACCCTGGCCATCACGAGGACCACGAGAGCCATCAGGGTTCTTCTTGAACCAGACGAAGCGATCGAGATAAAGGTAGAAAGCGACACCAATCAAGAAACCGACCATGATGCCGAGAAAAGTAAGACCGGAAATTCCCAGCTCCATGCGGTAGATTCCACGGAAAATAATTGGATAGGCTTCAAAGAAACCAAAGAGCACTGCGAAGACAAAAGCGATGTAAATGGAGAAGATCATAACGATTGGTTCAACGACAAGCATCTTCAATGGGGTCATCAAAGTGACTGCAAAAATCTCCTTCAAGAATTCGCTTAAAGTAGTGTTATTCGTTGCAAGCTTGACACCTCTCTTCTTAGCTCTCTTTTGCAACAGGACAGGCTTGTAGGTTTCTGGGGTCAACAGGACAGGGAAGAGAATGACACCAGCAACCATAAGATTGACCCACATAGTCCACTTCCAACCTTTGTATTCCGCGACAAAACCACCGATAACAGGACCGATAACAGGACCCATGAACGGTGCAAGACAGAATCCTGCCATGGCAATGCCCATCATCTCAAATTCCCAAATATCGGCAATAGTACCACCCGCAATTGCCATAGCTGGAGAGGCAAAGAAACCAGTAAAGAAACGGAGAACAAGGATTTCACTAATGTGAGAAGACAAACCCACTCCCATAGTGAAAAGCATAGCGATTGGAAGAGAAGTGATATAGACAATTCTTCTTCCAAACAACTCAGAGATAGGAGCCGCAATGGCCGGACCAAACGCCAAACCGAGTAAGTAGAAAGTCAAACCGGAAATAGCAAGCTCCTGGGAGACTCCCATCTTGAGAACGATATCAGGCACACCACACACATATAGAGACGAGCCAAAAGTAACCTCCAGGCAGATACCGGCAGTGATCATTGTGACAGCCCATTTCTTCCATGTCGGCCAGTTCTTTGGATTGTCCTTGTCGGTAGGACTATCCCACTCGAGCGTCAGAGGATTGACACCCTGTTCCTCGATATTGCCATCATCTGGAGTGATATTCTCGGGATGAGAAAGGAGTGACTTACGCGACAGGGTCTTTTGCAGCGCCAAGTGGAAGTCATCTTGGAGCTGAGAGCTGTGTGACACAGAAGGGCCGTAGATGTTCATGGGGTCAGCGAAGGAGCTTACAGATCTTGCTTGGGAAATTGTACGAGTAAGCTTAAGCGGCTCACCACGCTCAAGATCTGAGGAGTCTGCGTCCGAAGGGTCGTAAGTCTCCACTAGAGAGTCGCCATCCTCATGCTCAACCAAGGAGCTGCCTGTTTGGAGTGGGTTCTGCGTAGAAGTAGCAGAGCAGAAGAGCTCTGCAGAAGATTCTGCACCAGGAGCATCATTTGGAGTAGCAATGGGAGCAGGGACAGTGATATCAGGATCGATCTGCTTAATGGTTGAGATGGAGCCAGTCTCATCTTCGCCGGCATTGTCGTGACCTTCTGAGGCATCATCTTCGTCATCCGTTGGAATGTGTGAGTACGCAGACTGGAAGTCCGAGCTGGAAAATTGTGAGGATGACGACAAGGAGTGTGAAGAAGACAGTTGGTTACTGTTGTCGCCTGCTTGGCTAAGCTGTTGGGCCTCTCTGAGAGCTGCCTCTTCGTCTTTCGATGCGCCAAACACACCCATCTGGAAGTAGTGGTAAGTCAGTGGGACAAGGAACGCAGTCAAACTAGAGAGAACTCTACTCGAATGGCCCGAGTAGTCAGTTGCTTATCCTAAACCCCTGGAATTCTACACCTCAAGGCCATTGGGAAAGAGATGTCTCAAGAGCGGCAGCCACTTGTTTTAAAGAGCAAGAGAGGCCAACAAGATGTGCCGAGGCCAAAAGCACCCTTTCGCGCCGCAAACCGGCTGTGATTACATAATCCCAAACCAAATCTTACATAAACACACAATCTCGTGCTGCGCGTACCGCACACCCGCATTGGCCATCGTTTTGTTCTTTCTTTTTTCTCTCTTTTTGTTTCTTTTTCGTTAATCCTTTTTTTTCCTTTTTTTCTTTTTTTTCTTCTTTGTTCGATCATTTGCACCCTGCTTATACGCAGCCATTTTTCTAAGCTCTGTGGCTCTTCAATTCTGTAGCAGTGAAGTGATATGGAGAGCATTCAATAGGGGAGAGGTCCTTGGGAGACCCTAGCACACTGCTGGATCACCGTAGAAGCACACCCGGTAGCCGTTTCCTGCGCATGGGCCTTTACAGTCGGTGACACCATTGTAGTCGACGCGAGTTTCCTGATGGGGAACCCGACCTACATTGTTGCTATTTTAGCTGGTATTCTCTTTTGCAATGCCATTGGGCCGTCCAAGACGTGCGTCTCTGCCCAACAGACTGTGTCTCCAGCGGTTCAGTGGAGCTCTCAAACCCAGTGGCATCCTCGGGAAGCATCTGTAATCCGCCTACAGAAGAGAGACCTTTGGGTAAAACGGAGTTTAGCAACACCACGTAAAGACCGACTATCTCCGGTGTTGCGCATATCATGAAGGCGATCCATTGTACGAGGGCCACATAACCGTCTGCGGCACGAGCACGGGTACCCGTGCGCCTGTTGCTGCTTTAAGGTATTCCCTTGGTGCGTAGAGAGGGTAGGGTTTTCCCATACCGGCGCTTTATAGCAAGAAAACCAGTGAGTAACAGGGAGAAACCATATCAGCATCTTTAGTTGCACTCTTACAAAGCCACAGAAGTATGTATAGTAGTAGGTGGTGCTATCAACGTGGCAGAGCTAGCCACCGGAGAAGATCGCTCGCTTACCCGGGATACCAAGCCGCGGGCTGCCGCCGGGGCACCGCACCTTACCTGAAATTGAGTTGTTGGGTGCACAAAAAAGCCTCCGTTACAGTCAAACAGGTTTTGTGCCTTGTAGCGTGAGTGTCCACTGTTGTGGTTAGTGCCCCAGTTGAAACAGTTCGGCAGCGGGATATTGGTGACAGCAACAAGGGTGAGGAGAAGCTGGGAAATGAGGAACAGCTGCGCGCCCCGCGTTGAACAAGAGAATCGTAGAAGTTATATGTTTATATCTCTAGTAGAAATAAGGAAAGATAAAACTATCACCATATAATCAAATAGTGGAAACGTGCTCCATAAGTTGTAAAAACTATGAATGGAATGAAAGTATAGCTGAGTAGTAAAAATAGAGGAATGTAGAAATCTCAATACGGTGCATTCGTGTTGCTACTTGATTTCTTCACATGCTAACTTATTTTAGCTCTGTTGAACTACCCTAGTATCATTGAAAGAAAAAGCCTGGGTCTCTTAGAGTAAACAAAAGCATTTAACATTATAGATTGTACGGGAAATACAGAGAGAGAGCGTGCACCTGAGTTACCAAAAGCCGTTACAACCGTTACGGAATAGAACGAACAATTTATCGCACACACCATGTTATAAGCATTTCAGGAAGAAGAGCTCTACTGTTCGTTTTCCAAACATGCCTTAGCTGGAAAAAATAGTATTCTCATACTTAGAAAAGATGCTGAAGACCCCACTGATTGCTTCTGGAAGGATGTAGTGCACCTGCTTTACAAGCTTAAACCAAAATAGGTAACTGATTTCTCTTGTACAATTACGAAAACAGTGTGGTCTATGACTTACGATCTTCAATAGAATTTTGTTAGCCAAATGAAGAAGGATCTATCGTTTTTCGAGCTTCTAAGACTAAGTCTTTCCCAAGAATCTGAAGCGATTCTTTCTATCTTACTTGATGTGGTATAGAAAATTGTTATTCTTAATATTTTAGATATACCTACATACTGAAGGTTGTGTCGATTTCAAAGCTCTCTGTTGTGTAACTGATGACTCTGTTAGGCGTTTGGCGCGATACTATTAAGATCAGCAAAGAAAAATTGACAGCGATGATATAGGTCATATATTACCAGATCAAAACCAGCTATTTGATAAATTGCTTTTTTTGCCTTTAGAAAGACAGTGCCCATATTCAATTGGTAGCCTTAATCGTTTCCCTAAATGACATAAGGTCTCACGAATACTGCCTTGTATGACAACTACTGAACAATCGACAGATGGTAGTACTTCTAGAATTCCCTACTTTCGCCTTCAAATGTAATTATATCAAGATTCGTAAAATGGGTATAAAGGTATGAAGAAATGTGTGATGCGTGGAAACAAAATTCATCATGGTAGAGACATACAAAAAAGAAAGAAAAAGTCACCCTTAATAGCTGTAGACATCAGCGCTATAATAATGTAAGGATAGAAGTCGAAAAAAACAAGCTTCTCAAATTCAAAAAAGAATTTAGATAAGCATAGCAACCACGGCAATAATTCCAAACACGGAAAGTCCATTGGTAGAAGCCCGCCCTTCATAGCTCGAGATATCCGCAGCTGTCTTCCCAGTAGAAACTGCCGAATGCTCTTCACCTGCCAGTGAAGATCCCTTGGATATGACAGAATCACTACTTGCCACATCTGTAGCCCATGATGTCGTCCAAACACAGGTGTTGCAGCTATGGCTCGTTGTCCCTGCAGAAGAAATTCCTGAAGTAGACATCGTAGCAGTGGAAGATGAAGGTGTGGATACAGTAGCTGAAGATCCGCCCGGACTGGTAGAGATTGAAATAGAATCAGCACTACCCGTACACTTATCGGAACGAGGAGTGTAGTAATAGCAGGTGGCCTCAGAGGTAGCACCCCACTTGCCAGTCGTCATCTTTATTGTACAAGAAGAACTTACTTCGCAGAGAGTGTTCTCAGTGGTAATTGTTGTAACAGGAATATCTGTCAATTCGGTAACAAAACCAGATGGAGTAGACTCAGCTGGAGTAGCTTCTGAAGTATCAGTGGAGTCAGTTGGAGTAGACACAGCAGGAGTAGACTCAGCCGGCGTAGATTCTGGAGTACCAGTGGCGTCAGTTGGGGTAGACTCAGCTGGAGTAGACTCAGCTGGAGTAGACTCTGGAGTACCAGTGGCGTCAGTTGGGGTAGACTCAGCTGGAGTAGACTCTGGAGTACCAGTGGCGTCAGTTGGGGTAGACTCAGCTGGAGTAGACTCTGGAGTACCAGTGGCGTCAGTTGGGGTAGACT
>JAJMBV010000095.1:0-24659 GCA_030585085.1 Petasospora xishuangbannaensis
AAAGTTTAAACCTCATAGTAGTTACTCTGCTGTATCAATGAGAAAGCAGATTCTTTTCAGTCGAAAGCAAACAATGTAATTTATGGAATACAGTTATGCTCTTCCGGACACATCCATAACATTAGTTACTTTGAACTCCTACCGAGTCGCACTGCTACATTCAAATTATTAGGAAAATCCTAATAAGGTGGGAACGAAGCTTAATATTTGATTTTTGGCTAAAAAAAAATTATCTGTTGCTCCACAACCTGAAATGAAATCGGGCAGAGCGTGAAAACTATGAAAATCACTAAGAATATTTGTGAGTAGCATTTGTCATTCTTAAGGCTTCAGCTAGGTTCTTAACCTTGACCAAGAATTTCGAGCCTCTATTTCTCTGATTCTGGTTAGTATTTTTATTTGCCAATTGGGCTTTGAAAGCCAGATAGGAAGGACTCCTTAAGGTTTTCTCATCCATCGGGCTCCCTTCGAAATTGATAGGAGCAACTTCTTCGTTCAGATATTGGGGTTTTTCCTTAGGTGGTGCGGCACATTTAGATGTAACAAGGATACCGTTCTCTAGGAGGAGTTCAGTCAGAGGCTCCGCAAATGGAGTCAGGGTATATGGGCTTGTACCATGGTACCACATTGGAAACTCTGATGTATCAGTGGTTTTCCAGGAAACAGGATTAGTGGGTGAATACCACACAGTGAAAGCTGACGTAGTTTTGATAATGAACCATACTGGGACGTGTGAACGAAACTTAATTGTATAAGTTGTAACAGTTTCGGTGCATCGCCACACTTCAATACCATCGATATGTGAAATAGGAACAGATACCTTAGTTATTTTACTCCAAAAGAGTTCGGTAAGGTGAAGTGTTTCTATAACGTATCGGTCGTATCTGCTGGTGGACATGGTTATGATTCCAATTTCCTTTTACAGCTTTTTGGGAACAACAGTTTTATTGGATTTCTGGGTGACTGTATCATTATATCATCTGGAGCAAAAGAAATAAAATACTCAGTTGAGGTTTAGTATATATAACTACATGGGCGAGGTGCGCCCGTCATAATTCTCTTGTGACATATAACTACACAAGCAATGTGTGCCGATCAATTCTCTCAGTGACCCCGACTTCTTTGACTTTTGAATAAGCAGCAATCAGATAACCTGCCAGCGTAGACGTAATATATTACCACCATGCTGTTGGCCTTAGCATTCAATATCAACTTGCATATACTCAAATACCACAGATATTTATATCGTTAATCGAAAAAGATACATTCAATAACCATATGATCATACGGAAGTGTGTTCTTTCAACAGTATGATTACACTGACAGAATGCAAAGCTAATCTGCAAAACGTTACTGAGGATAGTCGTGTGAAAATGATAGAAAGGGATTGGAATGAAGGGAAAAGCCTTTTGTACCTTTTCTAGTATAAGAAAAGTAGGAAAGTGACACAAAACAAGCTGGGTTACCCTACTGCCCGGAACTCGCTTTTCCGATCACATGTTGCCCGTGCTCAAGGCCGGCCAAAGGGGAGAAGCTTACGCGCTCCACCGCGAATTCCTCTTTGTTATTGTTTACTTTTCTACTGCCCTGTAACACAAGAAACAATCAGTCTAAGAGGCAATTAAGTATAACAAAGCTAGCAATCGATCGATAAAATGTCAGGAAAAGTTCACGGTGGTAAGGGCAAGTCTGGTGCCAAGGACGGTGGCCTGAGATCGCAGTCGCACTCTGCTAGAGCAGGGCTGCAGTTCCCTGTTGGAAGAGTCAAGAGATTTTTGAAGAAGACGGCTCAGAACAAAATTAGGGTGGGTGCTAAAGGTATGTTGCTGTTTTTTGTGTTTGGGGAGGAAACAGAGGATAAGTGGGCAAGAAGTAAATCGTAATGTCAAGCTGGTGAGTGAGCGTGGATGCTTGAGAGAAAGAGCGAGAAAGGGTGCTGGAGGAGGCGAAAGAAGCGAGAAAAGCGACGCGAACCTCCGAAATCCTCAACATGTTAATATTTCAATGGTACTAATGATCATATTTATAGCTGCTATCTACTTGACTGCAGTTCTGGAGTATCTGACCGCCGAAGTTCTCGAGTTGGCTGGTAACGCCGCTAAGGACTTGAAGCTCAAGAGAATCACTCCAAGACATTTGCAGCTGGCTATCAGAGGTGATGAAGAGTTGGACACCCTCATTAAGGCCACAATTGCGTACGGTGGTGTTTTGCCACACATTAACAAGGTATGTACCAATATTTTGTTTTGCGGATGACTACTGCGTTTTTTCTTTGTGGGCTGAATGCCTCTTAACTCGTTTGTGTATACTAACTGGTTCTTCCTAACAGGCTCTCTTGTTGAAGGTGGAAAAGAAGAAGGCACATAAGTGAAGCGTCTTGTGCTCTGTCACTTCCCTGCTCCTACCATTACTACTGCGACTACTACGTGCTACGCATTCTAGATTACCTGGAATTGTATATTACCTTTACGGTCTCTGTTTGGATGTGATTTCTTTTTCTACCTTCACCTTTTTTCTATACCTCTCTATCTTTTGCTCTTCTTTGTATTCCGAATGGGGACTGACCGGCTGTGAAACCAATGCAGCGTGCGACATATGGTGTCTTTAATGCTTTTAGTCTAATACTGGTCGCCGTGTGACAATACCCAGGGCATCCAGAGTATCATTTACAGGCGACTAGATTCTCCGACACCTTCTGTGTTTTCTCTTATGCTTACATCCTTGTTCGTTTTTTTTTCTCTTTTTATTTTTGGCTATGATTGAAGATATATGTTCCTGATCTAGTCGTTTCCCATGCAAAGAGGACTTTCCATGTACTCCGCACGGGACACAGACTACACTCACAGGTCCCTTTGTACTTTATATGTATACTACATTCCATCTCTTACCTTGTCTATACTCAAGGGGAACTGCAGAGTCCATCCACACACTGGCGTGTTCCACGCGTAGAACAATCTATTTTGTAGTTTCTTATATACTCTATCTTCTACGAGGCTGAAGCATTTTTGGGACATGATAGTTTCTGAAGGTTCTTGGCTTCCTGTCTCTAATGGTCATGATGGTGATGGTGCACCTTAAAGAGTTTAAAGTTATCCTCCTACGGGATATTCAGGCACCCAGTTGTTCTACTACCGATTTCCTTGGAGATTTTTTAAGGTCTTAGTGTCACCTAACAGCTTTCTCTTCTTCTAGTCTGTACAGCCCCTTTAAGGTATAGCCTTTCCGCGACGTGTTTTTGGCAACGCGTTTGTTTTGATTTGTGAGTCCCGGAGTTAGTCGGGATATCACGTGATAAAAAACGAAGGAATGGTAACCAAGGCAACGGATTCTACTGCCCAGTCCAAAAAAATGCGATGAGGGCATCGGTTATATATAGTTTACTGAAGAAGTTCAGAGCAATAGAGGAAAACGGGTCTTGCTACTGTATAGGTGGAACATACTTCGATGTTTGAAGATACTACCCAGGGACCTATTATATACGACGATGCCCGCGTGCTGAAGCTTATTGCAGAGCGTTCCAGGAAACTCTATAGGGAAAGAAATGACCATCTCGTATCACTTCGACAGTCAACACAAAGGATCGTTGGAGAGGTGTCTGTAGAGCGAGGAGCAGGACCTGGGTTCCGGAATGGACTTAGGATGACATGGAGGGGCGATTCACGATGTATTGACCATGACAACTCTGACCGATCGGCTACAAGGAAGCGAAGAAAGGTACATCCCGACGAAACGTATGAGCTCTGGCACAAGGAGAAGACTATCAATAGGCACGTTAGACGAGTCCTGATGGACAGTAACGATGCATCTGGCGGTGTCAGGAATGAAAGAGGACGTGGGAACTCTTTGGAGGCTCCTTCGTCCACCGATATTGAAGATATTGACTATATAATGGAGGAAGAAGCTGGTGATGACGACAAGAGAGATGACAGGGAAACCATTCTACGAAATGTGAGGAAGAGGATCGAGCAACGGGACACTTTCAAGGACTTTGCAACAACAAAGTACATAGTAAGTACAGATGGCTATGAAGTACTACCCTATACTGAACCACTCCACCGAACACTTGAAAAGCACACCGCACTACTTGCCAGGAAGGTGAATTCCACTGCTAGGCACTTGAAATCGGTCCACAAGCTTCTGTGTCTCAATATCTTCAGACGTAAGTGGGTCTTGGCATACAAGTGTTTCTCTATCCTTGTTAGATACCCCAAGACCGATATCCGTTCCATATGGCCTCTCGGCTTAGAAGCGATGACGAGAATAGCGGAACAGAAGTACAGAGAGGTGGGTGTGTCCGACTATACGCTCCGCACATTTGGATCGATCGCAGATAAGCAGATGGACTTTTTGAAAGATGAACAGTTCCTGCAGTGGCTTCAGACGTTCTACCCTGTGAGACTTGAACCACACAATACCATTGGTATGAGACCACTTCCTTATAGAACTGGATCCCGGGAAACTGCTCCACTATATGTCCTGACTCTAATCTGGACAATGCTTTTAAAGGCAAAGTTTGACTCTGTCAATGAGAAACTTACTGAGTTGCTTATGCTTCCACCGTACATGGATGATGGAATGTTTCACTTTCTTCAAGGCCTTTCTTACCAACTGGAAGCTATGACGTTAAGTAGGAGTGACCAGATCGACAACCAAGCGATTGAAAAGCTGGCGAATGATGCCGAGAAGATGTATTCAAAGGCTAGAGTACTAGGTGCAGTGTTCCCTGAAGCATTAATGAAGGTTGAATTGGATGTCATTAAGAAAAGGGCATCTACTGATGATGATGAGGATCTTTCCATGGCTTATGTAGATCAGAACAGTGACCAGGAATCTGTATCTGGCATGATGGAACCTCTCAACATAAATGAGAGAACTAAATAATGAAGTAGAGATGTATGAAAAATTCTTTGATGAACAGGATAACAACCTCCAGAGTAATGACAGCGACGACTAATATAGTTAAAGAAAATTTACAGATCCATGAATTTAGAATCTTTTCAGAAAATACGTACAATTTATCGTGACCGTAACTATTTACACGAATGGATTTTGAGTGCCACTCTAGGGAGCACAAGTTGGGGTTCGTTAGCATTGCAGGAAAGGACGGACGCTTGGGCATGTCAGCTTAGAACATACCGCCACCCATACCACCCATACCGCCTGGCATCTGAGGAGCAGCGGAAGGCTCTGGAACGTCGACAATGGCACATTCAGTGGTTGCCAACAATGATGCCACACCAGACGCGTCAACCAAACCGGAACGAACAACCTTCAATGGGTCGATGATACCAGTGGCAATCATGTCAGCAAACTCACCCTTGGAGGAGTCGTAACCCTTGTTGAACTCTTCACCGTACTCATCGATAATCTTACCAACGATAACAGAACCTTCTTCACCAGCATTCTCAATGATCTTCTTGGCTGGCTGGGTGATCGCCTTTCTGATAATGTCAACACCGAGCTTCTGGTCGAAGTTGTCAACTTTAACGTCCTTCAGGATTCTAGAAGCCTTGAGCAAAGCAGTACCACCACCTGGGAGAATTCCCTCTTCAACAGCGGCTCTGGTAGCGTTCAAAGCATCGTCATAACGATCCTTCTTCTCACCAACCTCAACCTCAGATGCGCCACCAACCTTAACGACAGCAACACCGCCGGAAAGTTTGGCCAATCTCTCCTGAAGCTTTTCTTTCTCATAGGAAGAGGTCAAGTCGTCAGCAACTGATGCCTTAATCTGCTCAATACGCTCCAAAATGTTCTCCTTGGAGCCCTCACCATTCAAGATGACGGTATCCTCCTTAGTAATGGTAATAGAGGCAGCAGAACCGAGCAGCTCTGGAGTAGCGTTCTCTGGCTTGATGTCCAATTCCTCATTGAAGACAGTACCACCAGTCAAGATAGCAATATCACCTAAAGTATTCTTCTTGTTGTCACCAAATCCTGGGGCCTTAACAGCACAGACGGAGATTTGACCTCTGATCTTGTTCAAGATACAAGCTGCGAGAGCTTCACCGTCAATGTCATCAGCAATAATAAGCAACGGTCTTCTAGCCTTAACAGCAATTTCGAAAGCTGGCAAGATGTCGCTGATAGCGGAAACCTTCTTCTCAGACAAGAAGATCAATGGTCTCTCCAACTCCGCCTTACCGTTCTTGGTGTTGGTGACAAAGTATGGTGAGATGTAGCCTCTGTCGAATCTCATACCTTCAGTAACTTCCAACTCATCCTCCAAAGTCTTACCTTCTTTAACGGTGATAACACCCTCCTTACCCACCTTCTCCATGGCAGAGGCAAGCAACTTACCGATATGAGCATCGCCGTTAGCAGAGATGGTGGCGACTTGGGCAATCTCCTCAGAGGTGGTAATATCCTTCTTGTTCTTCTGCAAGAAGTCCACAATGGCCTCAACAGCGGCCTGGGAACCTCTTCTCAAGTCCATTGGGTTACAGCCGGCAGCCACGTTCTTAACCGACTCGGTGAAGATGGCTCTACCCAAAACAGTAGCAGAGGTAGTACCGTCACCAGCAGCCTCGTTAGTCTTGGAGGCAACCTCTTGCAAGAGTTTAGCACCCATGTTCTCAAACTTATCCTTCAAGGTGATGGATCTTGCAACAGTCACACCGTCCTTGGTGATCTTTGGAGATCCAAAATCCTGCTCAATGAGTACGTTTCTACCTTTTGGTCCTAAGGTCACAGAGACGGCGTCGGCAAGGGTCTCAACACCCTTGAGAAGGGCGGCACGTCCCTCAACGCCAAACTTGAGCTCCTTGTGGGACAAGTTTCTTGCAAGCGAAATGGCCTGCTTTCTAATAGATGGGCGTGTAGCACTCAACATGTTCTTATTTTTTTAACTGCGATATTCGTTGATGACCGACCGAAGCCTGGTTTCTTATAGGGTCTGTGAGCGAAGAGCCGCCAGTGCGCGGTGAAGCCTTTTTATACGTCCACGCCCGCTGAAGATGCTAGAATATTCCAGGAACACCCGGACACCTTATGAAACCCCAGACGGGCTGTCAGGGCACACCGGTAAAGCGGCAGCTCCATTGACAGTTCAATTCCGAACAAACAAACGAAAAAAAGCAAAACGGACGCAAAAAAATGAGATTCAAAGATATTCATTTGTATTCTTTCTCAGCCTCTACGAGGAATATAGATTTTAAATCCTGAATAATTATCATATTATCATGGACAAGGTGTAAACTATAAACGATGAACACTGCTCTGATATCACCCGGACACCATGGCGGTTGGCTCGGGCCCCGCTTATAGTCATTGGTAGGAGCACTCCAATCGCGACCAGATGTTAGCGTATTAGCCAAGATGGAGCACATGATGATGGGCTTATTGAATTTCTCACGTTACGTCTCATTAAGTATCTGATTGCCTGTCTCTCTAGCTCCTTCGTGAATTACCTGAGTACTGTTGGCTACATTATTATAGATAATGAGCGATTTTGATGGTAAGTTGTTCGTTATGTGCTTTACTCAAAACTATTCATGGTGACTAATAAAGTATTTATCCTGTAGGTTTTGCACCAATAGAGGCCATCTTTTATACCGTTTTTCATCCTACAGAGGGAACGAAAGTATCACATCAGGTCCCTAAAGGTAGCATAGTTCCCCATCCGAAGCTCAACTCCGATGGCTCTGCCGAGACACTCTTTGACTTCGATCTGGTGAAGAACTACGTGATTCCAAAAGCGCCTCTGTGCAACCGTCTCATCACTCTCAAGGTCGGGCAGTACCGTATTGTTGGATTTCCTGTTTCTATATCTGGGTCACACTATGCCCGAAACTCCTTCAGCTTTAATTTCTGCTTTGTTTTCAAGTATAGCGGTCATTCTTCCCCATATGAAAATGACATACGAAGGCTCGGCAGAGTGTTCACGAACCTTGAAGAGCAATACCAGATACTTTCAAAAAAGGAAAACGATCTTATCTATTTTAAGAATGTTTCTTCGTTAGGAGCATCAGTACCTGATAGTTTGAATTCCAATACAAGTGGAGACGACGCTGGCCGTTCATCCTCTATGGATTCAACGTTCGCCGCTTCTGTCGGTAATGCGTCCACGACGTATGATCAGATCATGAGCGATATGGAGAACAATATCAACTCTTCGACACCATTAGGGGTCACAAATAAGGAGAATATGCTAAAGTTAAATTCTGTGGAGAGTTTGATCCAACAGATTTTCCAAGACCTGAACAACTATTCCGAGTGCCTTATCCCTATTGACTCTGGAAATTCTGTCGACATTAAGCTGTTCCCATTACTCCCACCACCGCCAAGAGTCAGTCCAGAGGATGTTCCGATTTCCACCGTACGATTAGAAAGCATTGTTGATGTTAATTGGGACCCAACTATGCTTAAGATTCTGCCATTCATAAACGGTATCAATTCCATAAAGAGAATCAGCTTGCTAGCGAACGCTGATTACGCTGTTGTTAAGAGCTGTATTCAGCATTTGATGTATTACAAATGTATTATTATCACCGACATTTTCCAGTTTTCTAACATCTATGCTCCAACGTCCGATATTGATTTCTTCCTGACTGATAGTCACATGGCTGCAGAGTGTCAAGCCTACGTTGTAGCGCCTTCAATCTTCAAGGATCTGCCGTACGAGTCTACACCGATTCAGAAAACACAAAAAAAATCTGGTGATGACAACTCAAGCTTTGCATCTAGCCATCGAGGCGACTCAATTTTATCGCTTCCAAAACGACTGAAGAGAGAGTCTGTCATTCTGCCTTCAAAAGTCAAACTGTTCTATCTATACAGATCTCTTCATCAAGGCCAGACGGTCAAACAATGGTACAGATATCATAGCACTGATCTCGACTATATTGATGTTCGGCGGTTTCTGACTTTTGGTGTAATGAGAGGACTGATTTATAGAATACATTCATACCCGATTATTGACTCCCTAATCACCAATGAGGCGGCACATGATGCCCTTTTCAAGGAGTATCTGGAGTCGATGAATATCATGGGCAATGGCGGCAAGAAACCCCAGCCTCCAATTACAAGAGAGCTGCCAACGTTTAGAAGAAAGAATAGCTCCAATCTCACGGATCGTCAAAAGCAGCAGGTGTTAGAGCTCTCGCAGCTGCTCAAGACCACTAGTAGTCTTGATGCTCTTTGCACCGGCATGAACTTAGATAGATTATCACTGGAAGCACTTCTGAGGAAGATTGGGCCCTACAACATGGTTAATTGCTGATTGTGGATACATGAACAGTCAGTAGTGGAACATACTGCTCGTTGATTACACCGATCTCACAGAATTCACACCATTTCTATATTTTTACTCTACAGATTAAAAACACTTTGTCACTGAATCAGTTAGAATCTGAATACTTGCTAGTTGTAGAACATTATTCAGTTTTTGTTGCCCCTAACATGGTTTGTTGCCAAGGCAACGGCGCGAACCCGTAATGTAAACAAGTCGAAAACTTAGTGCCATAAGAAAAGTAAACACATAGAGAGCGTACTTTTGAGTTCCTTATATATTCCCTTTACCCATCACACAGTTTACCCCAAATATTTGTTAGGGATGAGCTCAGAGAGTGAAAACATCCAGGTTGTTGTGAGGTGCCGAGGGCGCAATCTCAAGGAGACTAGCACGAAAAGTCCCGTTGTGGTACACGTTTCCGATGAAGAAGGTGATGAGGTTGTGGTCAGTCCGTCAGATGACACTGGGGTAGCGGCACAATTGAGCTCCAAGACATACAGATTTGACAAGGTATTTGGACCCACTGCTGACCAAGAGACTGTTTTCAAGGGCGTGGCGTCGCCACTATTTGATGAGTTCCTGAAAGGCTACAACTGTACTCTGCTTGTCTACGGTATGACCTCAACTGGTAAGACGTACACAATGTCTGGTGAGAACAAGATGGCGAATAGTGAGCTCAGTGATAAGGCAGGTATCATTCCACGGCTTATTTTAAAGCTTTTCAAGGTATTGGATGACGCTGGTGACGACTATGTGGTTAAATGCTCTTTCGTGGAGTTGTACAACGAGGAGTTGAAAGATCTCCTAAGCGATGAACCCAACAAAAAGCTCCGAATCTTTGACCAGAAGAATGACATTGACTCCGGAAACAAGTCTGCTATCCATATTCAAAATCTTCAAGAAGTCGTACTACAAGATGCCCAACATGGTTTAAAAACATTACAGAAAGGTCTCAAGCTCCGACAGGTCGCAGCGACCAAGATGAACGATGTTTCCAGTAGGTCCCACACTATATTTACACTGAATCTCTTTAAGCTGAACAAAGATACTGGTGATGTTTTCCACTTATCGAAGATGAACTTGGTTGATCTTGCGGGGTCGGAGAACATCAGTAGGTCCGGTGCGCTCAATCAGCGAGCTAAGGAAGCTGGCTCCATCAACCAGAGCTTACTTACATTAGGAAGAGTGATCAATCTCCTTGTAGAGAAAAACAATCAACACATTCCATATCGAGAGTCTAAATTGACCCGGCTCTTGCAGGACTCATTGGGCGGTCAGACAAAAACGTGCTTGATTGCTACAATCTCCCCCGCCAAAATCAACTACGACGAAACATTGAGTACACTAGAATATGCAAACAAAGCAAAGAGTATTCTGAATAAACCACAGCTTGGACTAACTCTCGGACGAGATATTCTTTTAAAGGAATTAGGGTCAGAGCTGGCCAAAGCAAAGTCTGATTTGAGCGCTACAAGACTCAAAGACGGAATATATATGGATAATGACAACTATCAAGAACTTATGAACGATCTTCAGGAGTCCAAAACAACTATAGAGGAGTCGCAGAGGCAGTGCGAGGTTCTAAAGAAGCACAACGATTCATTGAAGCAGCAGCTTCAAGAGTCGGAATTACAAAACATTCAACATATTACAATGATCAACACACTCAACACGACAATTGATTCACTTCATAACAAGATTGACCAACAGAGGGAAAACGAAAAGAACCTGATGAGCTCAAGTACCAAATTTAAGTCTGTCATTAATACAATCAATAACAAGATCTCAAGTCTGAAGACTTTTGAAGATGAAACGAAAGCTGCTGTCTCAGACATAATCGATTCACATCTTAATGCCAGTCTGCAAAATATTACAAAGATACTTAGTTCGAATTCTGGAAAAGGCATCGACAATAATATTTCTGCATTGGAGGATGGCATTGATCAAATGGCATCCACCATCAGAGATTCAGCATGTGAGGTTCACGAACGGGTTCAAACCGTTATTGATGGGTTTATGCCAGTTATTGATGAGTTCAGTTCTAGTCTATCAGAACTTAGTGTTACAATTTCTGGTCTTGAAACTAGTCTGAATGAGAGGTATTCCAAACTATCAAAAGAGAACAATGACTTCAAGTCAGTACTGTCAGACCAACTGTTCCAGAATCATTCGAACATTATCAGAGATATAGTATCTGAAACTAACCAGAAGTTAGAAGACGATGCAAATGAGCTTCTGAACGAGTTCATTGATCTCATTCGAAAGAATAACGATAAACAACAATCTTTGGTTATTAATAATATCAGACTTGCAGTTGAGCGTTCAATGCTCACTGAGAAGCAGCACCTGAGTTCAGCTCAACAGAACTGGGATGAATCCACAAGATCTATCATTAATGCATGCGACTCTACGACAAAGGAAGCTCAGATGAACTTTGACAGGGGTATCGGAGGGCTCCATGTTCTCCTCGATGATGCCCGCAAATTCTCTCGGCAATCTCAAATATCCGTCGATGAAGACATGAAGAGGCTTCCAGATATGCTTAACAAGTTTCAGAATTCCAGCAAAATACAAACCAATATAGAGCAAATTAAAGACTCAGATAAGTTTAACCAATCTGTTGTCAAATGTCTTAACCTTACCAAAGACACTATCTCCACTGTTGGGGATTTGTTGACCCAGGAGATCGTTAAGAAGACAGCCGCTGAACAGTTCCAAGAAAAAGATATGAACAAGATGATTCATGATATTGAAAACGAGCATTCTGAGATTAAAAAGAAGCTTATTCCTACGGGCAAGACACCAAAGCGAGAACCACTGCAGCTGCCAAAGCAAGAACAAAAGTTTAACGGAGAGAATTCGCCTCCGAAATTCCAGTTGATTGGGCAAAGGTTCCAAGGTTCAGAGAATCTGTGCCAGTTAAGGCAACCCGCAGGACTCAGAAAGAGACGTTCCGATGATGACCTACCTGCTGAGAGAGCAAAGCTCTCCAAGATCAGCAGATTGCTTCCGAAAACCGCCAAAAGAGGAAGCTGAAGATTTGAAATTGACCTGCTGAACTACACCATACTAATGTTTAATGACAACCTTTCACCTGATGAATATACTTGACTATCTATACTATTCTTACTGTTTTTCTTCTTTTTTTGTCTTTAGTTGGATAATTACGAGTATGAGCCATCTTATCGTAGTTCAATGGACTCTCTGAGTGAAAAATAAATATACATAATGGGATGCTTGACAATTGTCAAAGGAGATCGTTGTTTTGTTTTGTGTAATATGATAATGGAGCATGGAGGCCTATCATCTCAAGTCGGATGGGCCACTGATTGATCTTCTGAATTGATCAAGAGAGCTGCTTGATCTTGAAGAAGAGTTTGAGTCTCTTCTTTGTTTTCTAGCTTGGTTAGGATCAATATGCAGCTTTCCATGCTTCTTGGCAATGACGTTTAGAATATCTGTTAAGGAAACAACACCAATGAGTTTTCCTGCTCTTCCTTCCTTCTGTTCCTTTCCAGCCGAAGGCACCGGTGTTGTAGGAGTTCCAGCGTTTGTAGGAGGGTTGACAAGCCAAAGTCTGTGTGATTTAGTCGCCACCAACTTGGCAATAGTTCTAGAGAGAGATGAACCTGGGTAAACGTGGAAAATTGGGAACGAGTCTTGGCCATCTTCGATGCCTCTATTGCCCAAGATGACACTAACAAAGTGCAAACAAGTGTTATGAAGTTCATGGCTTTGCGAAGATTTTGTCACGTGCTGAACATCAGTCACAGAGATATTACCCAATAGGTTCATCGAATGGTCAACCACAGCAACCGATGAGATTCTTTCGATGGCCATCTTATGAAGCGCATTGATCAGGGGTTCATCGCCATAAACGGAGATGACCGATGTCTTACCAATTTCGAGCTCGGCAATTGTTTTCTGGAAGATAGGCTCAAGGGTAGAGAATCTTCTAGCATTATCCCAAAAGTACTTAATTAATCTTCTCTGGGAAAGGATACCCGTGATCTTTGTCTGCTGCTCGTTGAAGATGGCAATTCTATGGACACCGGACCCAAAGATGTCTACCACCTCGGACAACGAGTGGGATTCTGGGAGCTTATAGAAAGGGTTCTTTGGAGCGACTTGGATTGCAAACTTAACAGGGACTTGCTCGCCTCTCTTCGCCTTCTGCAGAAGTTCCCGAACCTCGTCAGGATGGGTACTGTAGTAAGGGATGTTGTTGAACGCCGCTTCGGAGATGTGAAGCTTGCCCAAGACAAGCATCAAGTAAGCGTTCAAGTCCGAGTAGTCAAACGTCAGACAGTTCGCGTCGCCTTCGTACTCCTCCACAGGCAAGGATGTCAGATTGTACTTCTGAAGCACATTAAAAGCTTCCTCAACGGATATGCTTGACTTGATAAAGATAAGCTTGGCAGACTCTACAAGCTCCATGAGCTTCACATCCTGCCAGTCCCGAACAGAACCCTGCGAAGACTGTGAAGGGTTTCTGGACAGGTCGATAGTGTTAGGCTCATCCAAATCATTTGTTTGCGGTTCAAGTGGCGGAGGTGTAGATAGCAGCTCCGCAATCGATGCCTGTCTCGATTGCGCTCGCTGCCCGCCACTGCTGCCCTGGCTTCCTTGGCTATGCGGTGTGCCCGGCTGTCTCAACGAGCTCTTGGATGGGGTTGCGTTCATTTTCGAGTTGATTAGTGCTTACACTCACCGCCAATTGGACAATTAGAGGGATAACAACCCGTGTTGACGCTCTGTGTAGAAAAGGAGACGGCTTTCAGAGGGCCACAAAGTGACTAGGGAACGTGTTGCGGTTACAAAGGGGTTCGCGGGGCGGCGGCAAGGAAACAAAAGACGAACCGGCCGCGGCGGCAAGGACAATTGCTGTACGGCCTAAGAAGAGAACACCACGGAGACCACCGAAATAGCTGGGTAGAAGCTCGATATGACGTTTCCAATGAGGCGGTAGGTGTTTCAATCTGGGCGGCAAATGGATTGCTCTACGCGGTCTGAGGCGGGTCAGTGTACATTTTTGTATAGAAGATTTTTCTAGTGGCTGCGACACCCGAACACCACCCCTACACCAAGGCAGCGCTGCAGTCGAGCAATAAACGGGTATTATACATTTCCTTTTAAGATAAATGGGTGCTTTTTTTTGCTTGAGAGTCCTTCATCACTGTCTATAATGATTTTAGAGTCGCTTAAGCGAGTTTTTATTTTACTTTCATATATATTTACTATGATTATTAATCGACTCTTGGAGTTACGAGAGAAGGCTCGTTTATCTCAAGCATCAATACTATTGGAGCTACGGGACTAGGAAGATTGGGCCAGGGTACATTTGGAAATAAACGTGACATCAGTATATGTTACTCATCTTAGATTTTTATATATATGACTTGTTAGCTAGCAGTATGCCATCTACCTATATCTATATGTGAACATGGCCAGATGCAAGATTGTATGAGTGTGTGGGTAAAGCCAGTGCATATATATAGATAGCTATATTATGGGACGAGGTGTGTGGTTTAGTACTCACAAACATACATACACTCTACGGGCCAATTGAAACAGTATCAAACAATATAGTAATGTCTCCTTGTTGAAATCGCTTAAAATCAAAGATGCCATGCATACATCACGGAGACACACGTTTCTGTGGCCACAGGTGCCGGTTCTTCGAGATCCATGGGTGGTTCTTCACCTCCATCAATGGGTATCTCTTGTCAGGATCGTACTGCAACAACTTCCGAATCAAGTCAGCAGCATCGGGACTCACAAACGCTGGGATTCTCAAGTCGACTTTGGCGATTCTGCGATATGTAGCGTCGCGGAACTCTTCCTCAAAGGGTGGCTGGCCGACAAGCAACTCGTAGCAAAAGATACCCAAGGCCCATACATCGACACGATAATCATGCTCCTTGGCTTCCACCATCTCCGGAGGAAGATAGTCCAATGTACCACACATCGTGGACCGCTTGGACGAAGGAGCATGTACGCTCCATCCAAAGTCGCTTATCTTGATGGTGTTGTCAAAGCCCAGCAACACATTCTCAGGTTTGATGTC
The DNA here is from genome assembly GCA_030585085.1 of Petasospora xishuangbannaensis. Lineage (NCBI taxonomy): Eukaryota > Fungi > Ascomycota > Saccharomycetes > Phaffomycetales > Wickerhamomycetaceae > Petasospora > Petasospora xishuangbannaensis. The sequence continues at coordinate 15,300 of JAJMBV010000095.1, forward strand.
CCTATGAATGATATGCTTGCTATGGAGATAAGATAATGCTTCAGCCATCTGGAACACGTAGTGGGAAGCCATGATGTCGTTGAACCGCTTCTTGCGTCTCAAGAACTTGTAAAGCTCGCCATAGATCACGTACTCCAAGATCAAATACACACGTGTAGAATCATGAAAGTAGCCATAAAGCCGGAGGATGTTACCATGCCGCAAGTTGGACTGGATTTCAACCTCCCGGCGGAACTGTTTCTCAACCTTGTACTCCATCAACTCTTTCTTCTCCATGACTTTCAATGCACATACAAACCCTGTGGTCTTGTCTTTGACACAATATACCTTACCAAACTTTCCCTTTCCCAACTTACGCCCGATCTCGAAATCATTCAAAGTGTACTGTCTTAAAGGCACATTCGACTCTTGCAAGATGGAGAGAGGTGTAGATGTTCTAAGGTCTCCACCGACCCTTCTGTCTTCCAAATGTGCTGTTGGTCGGTGTACACAGCGGGGAGATACCGTATTTTGTAATGCTGCAATTGTTGGGGCCATATAAGAGGGCATCCCAGAGGTAGTAGTTTGTGGTTTGGAACCTGAAAGCCGTGACGTATTGATGGTAGTGGTGGTAGTGTTAAGCCGTGTGCTATTGTTGAGATGGATCTTGGTCAACGGGTACCTGCCATTCTGTAGCAGCTGTGGCTGCTGCAACTGTTGCTTCGGCTGCCTTTCTCGAGGCCTTCCGGTCTATTTATAACGTGTTAGTGGCTCTGACTCCTAGCATTGTTATTATGGGTCCTCTCCTCGGTCCATATTGCATTTCAACATGTCCTCTACTTACCCGTTCCTTATCTTTCTCGCGGCGCTCCATCGACAGTCGTGACTCGGCACATGCAGACATCCTATGAATGTGTGACTATCTATGCTGTACAAGCTCCTGATGGGATCTATTACCTATCTTCTGTGGCCCTGCTTTGTGGTGAAGAGTATGGCTCTCCTGCCCTTTACCTTATTTGATGCGAAATACGCGAAAACTTCCGCATCCGTCAAAACATAAACAGACGCTCACAGAACGTGTTCGCGAAGAGCTGTCGGGTGGCGCGTACCGATGAGTCTCGACTAATGCCTTTCTCGGGAGGCTAGCGCATATGCCAAGTACACAACGTGCGCTCAATTCGTATCAAACGTCCTTTAAGAAAAAAAACTCTTTCATTACTGGTAAATCCTTTTCTCTGTTGGAGTGTTATTGGCTGTATTGTACGAACAACCTGTCAGTAATATAACATGAGAGTTGCGTTTCTTCACCCGGATCTTGGAATCGGTACGTACCTTTTCGTTTTCCTATCGATAGATAGCACACGACTAACATGGATATCAGGCGGAGCTGAACGTCTTGTTGTGGACTCTGCTGTAGGGTTACAAGACGAGGGACACAATGTCACTATCTACACGTCGCATTGTGACCGCTCGCATTGTTTTGAGGAGGTGAAGTCGGGCCAGCTGAAGGTGATTGTCTATGGAGACTTTCTCCCAACACATTTGGCGGGGCGCTTCAAGATTGTCTTTGCTGGGCTGAGACAGCTTGTGCTTGTGCTGATGCTGATTCTGAACGGCGAAATCTCACAGTTCGACTATTTTATTGTAGACCAGCTTAGTTTCTGCCTGCCGATACTTCATATGTTCCATGAATACCGTTCAAGAATCCTGTTTTACTGTCACTTCCCTGATCAGAAGCTCGCTAAACATGACAGCTTGGTGAGATCATTATACCGCTTGCCGTTTGATCTCTATGAACAGTTTTCCATGAGTGCCGGTGACAGTGTGGTGGTCAATTCAGAATTCACCAAAACCGTATACAATGAGACGTTTGCGTTCATTAAAGACTCAAAAGTACCAGATATCATCTACCCATGTGTCGGACTCGACGCAGAGAATATTGATTCGGAGACTACTCAATTATTGTCCAACATCCTGCAGGGTTCTGAATACTTCCTCAGCATCAACAGATTCGAAAAGAAGAAGAGCATCGAACTCGCTGTTAAATCTTATGCTATATTCCGCAAGTTAAACAAGTCATCCAACACAAGGCTCGTCATTTCGGGCGGTTATGATCATAACCTCGACGAAAACAAGAACTATCTTCAGGAGCTTGAACGCCTGACTGAGAGTATGCAGCTAAAATTTTATACCGTTTTCAAAGATAACTATACCAACTTCACACCAAAATCATCTTTCCCGGAGGTTCCGGAGTTTGATGTTCTTTTCCTTCCTTCAGTTCCATCTCAGGTCAAGGAGTACCTTATATCTCATACTGCGCTTCTTCTCTATACTCCTTCATTTGAACACTTTGGTATTGTGCCACTTGAGGCCATGAAGTTCGGTTCCCCTGTTCTTGCTGTGAACAACGGAGGGCCTACGGAGACCGTCATTTCCTTGGACGATGATAAGGAGAACGGTACAGGATGGCTCGAGCCTAGTAATGCGGAGGTTTGGGCTTCGAAGATGAACCAAGCTCTGACATTGGATAGATCGCTGATCAAAGTAAACGGTATCAAGCAAGTTAAATCCAAGTTCACACGAAAAGTCATGACTAAAAGTTTCGAAAAGAACATGCTCAAGACACTTAAGCAACCATATCAGAAGTACTCATGGGAGAAATTCTTCCTTCTTTGGAGATTGGCATTCTACCTTCTGATGAGAGTAGTTCTTGGATTTGAAGATATCCTTGTTTGGGTTTTAACAGCCATAACATTCCTTCCTCCAAGTATCTTCCAGGTGATCTGCAGCGTCGTAGTAATCCTATTATATTTCGCAAAGCCGGAGTGGTTTGTATATAAGTCCTGAGAAATACGGGTTACATCACATATATATCTAGTAGAAATAGCAGAACATCAAATTACCTTATAAAAACAATAAGCAAACCTAACAAAATTAGAACAGAAGTAATAATGAAGAAGAAACTGAAAAACCTAACGAAAGAAATGAAACTAGATCACTTGTTCTGCTGTATCTGTTGTTGTAGAAAATGCTGCTGCTGCAACTGATGTTGTTGGATCAATTTCTGTCTCGTCGCTTGCTGAGCCAGCAGTGTCCTATTTGCTTGTTGTTGTTGAGCTAATGCAGCGGCGGCAGCGCCTGGGGTGTTCTGTGGCGGGGTCTGGACGGCCTGAACTTGTTGTAGAGCGTTTGACTGGACCGAAGGCTTACCGAACATCATTCTCTGAGGAGGTCTCACGACAAAGAAGTAGTCATTTGCATGGCCAACCTCAAGAAGAGCTGTGCGGCCATTAAGCCCACCGACACCATTACTGTTTGTGATTCTTGGGAGCATAGCTCCAGCGAACATTTCACGCATACGGAGGAAGTTTGTACGTATACGAGTTGGTACTAGAGTTTTACGCTCAAGGGGAAGAGGGAGAGATCTAGACACACCACCAAGGACTTGCTGCGTCTCTTCGTCTGAGTCCAGAGTAGCAGCGGCAGCGTGTAGTAATTCGTCCTTCGCCTCCTGGGCCTTCGCAGCCTGGCCAGCAATCTTGACTTGGTTTCTGTGCTGGTAAGCAGCCAACAGCTCGTCATAAGTTGCTGAACGGCCAGGAACAGCACGTTTAGCACCCATGGAGTGAGTTTTACAAGTCAGAGACCGGGCACACATCCCTCCACCGGGTAGAAGGACACCACATTGTCTTTCAACATCTACAGGACCCTTGTTCTTCGGAGTAGCCTTCTTCTTTTGTTTAGGCACAACCTCCTTCTTTAACTTCTTTGTCTTGGACTTAGACGTTGAGCTCTCATCAACGAGCGGAGTCGAGTCCTTCTCGAGCTTTCGTTTTTTGGCATTTGCAGAGGTCTTGTCGTCCATAATAGCAATTGAGACGGCGTTCTCCTTCTGTTGCTTCATCTGCAGGCACTTCTTGATGTGCACACCGATGTGATGTGTCAGTATTGGTCTGTCACAGAGTGTACAGACCCTGTACTGAATTGCAGTGTTCAAAGGAGCGTTAAGGTTGAGGTCGTTCTTGAAAGGGGATGATGACTCAGGCTTCACCTCTGTAAGGGTTTCTAGGTATTGCCCAAGGTCTTTCCAAACAATATTTTCGGGAGATGACGGAGTCTGTGGAGCCTTATCAACCTGCAAACCCTTTATATTAGCGTCCGGGCCAAACGATTGAGGTATTACAACAGCGTCCACTCCGGAGGTCATTCTCTCACTGTTCGTAGCCAGTGAAGAACAAGGCGGCAAGAAACAACGGTGATATACAGACTTGGAAACACGCAAACTAGTACAACGTTCCAATGCCACAGAAGTATTCAATTACCTCACCAATATAGCAGATCGTTCCAAACCCCTTTGACCCTGGGACTGCTTGAAGAACACACAAGCAACTAGGATAAGAGGATGGGTTCCCAAGGCCCTGGCTAAAATGGAAACAGTGACCGGTGATTGTCGTGTGCAACAAAACACCCGCACACCTCATCTCGCCCGAGAGACCTTATCCTGGAACGGCAAACGGTGGTGCATTCAAACTCTCATCGCCTTTTTGATCTCAAGCTATCTTTTCCTATCCGGTGGTTTTGGTAATAACACTATATCCAACGAGAAATGAATCCTTTTATTTTCCTTGACATCAAAATTGAAGGGGAAAATATTGGGCGTGTGGTGTGTGAGGTCTTTGCAGATGAGGCACCCATTGCTGCTGATAACTTCATTCACATCTGTACCGGTGATATTACTCTTCCCGAAGACGGTACTGTCTTGACATACAAGAACAACAGGTTTCATCGAGTAATCAAGAACTTCATGGTTCAAGCGGGTGATTTGACGTATGGATCATTGCCTGAAGGTTTAGTGCCGAATGCTGGTCGTGGTGGAGCATCGATCTATTCCAGGAAGCTCATCACAGAAGAAGAAGAGGCTACAGGGTTCTTTCAAGATGAAAACCTTGCCGAACTCAGCTCAACATTTAATTTATGCTTGGCCAACTCGGGACCAAATACAAACGGGTCTCAATTCTTCATAAACACCTACCCATCGCCGCACTTGAGCGGCAAGTACACTGTCTTCGGTAAAGTGGTCAAGGGAAAGTCCACAATCAGAACCATTGAATACGAGCAAGTGGACGAGGAAGGAACCCCAAAACGAAACATTCTGATAGAAAACTGTGGGATATGGGACGAATCTATGGGCGTTCCTGTGTATAATGCCTCCTACAGCGAGCTCTGTGGTGATGTTTATGAGGAATTCCCTGACGATGATAATCACTTTGATAAGGACAAGATCAGCGAAGCATTTGAAGCTACCACTAAGATCAAGGATTCAGGGACTGCATTGTTCAAACAAAAGAACTATCTTGAGGCATACTTAAAGTACAAGAAAGCACTTAGATACATCAACGAGCTTGTCCCTGATCGAGATTCCGAACCTGACCTTGAGCCAAAGTTCCAAGACATGAAGAAGACACTGTACAACAACCTGGCCCTCACATGTATCCAATTGAAAGACTATTCAAAGACCATCCAATACTCTAATTTTCTTCTTGAATCTGGAGGCCTGCAGTCAACAGAGGCGGCAAAGGGATTCTACAGACGCGGTATGGCGGTGTTCGAGCTAGGAAGGTACCAGGCTGCGTTGAATGATTTTCAGAATTGCCGGAAACTGAATCCAGAAGATAAAGCTGTGGTGAAAAAGATTGAAGACACAGAGCTGAAACTGAAGCAGATTAAGGATAAAGAAAAAGCGAAATACGCCAAGTTCTTTGGATGAAAGCTATTGATGAATAACATGAACTAACATATTAAGAAATGTAGAATACGTCAAATAAATTACACCTATAAGTAAATCAAGGATAAGAAAAATCATTTTCTTCGATCTATCAATTCAAGTGAGACTTTAAATTGCTCAACTGTTTGATGACAGCAGACTTGGCGGTACCACCTGTGGCAGTTCTTCTCTCAACAGAAGCTTCAAAGTCAAATACTGCTGCAACGTCATCACCAAATCTGGAATCAATCTTTTTGAATTGCTCCAAGGTCAGCTTATCAATACCACTGAGGCCTTCATCCTCAGCGGTTTTGACACACTCACCTGAGATATGGTGGGTTTCTCTAAATGGAACACCCTTACGGACTAAGTAGTCGGCCAAGTCGGTAGCAAGCATATCCATTGTTAAGGCAGACTCCATTTTCTCCTTATTAATAGTCAACGTGGAAATGACCCCAGTGGCGATCAAAACAGAGTGTTCGACAGTGGTCAAGGAGTCAAATAGTGGCTCTTTATCCTCTTGCATGTCCTTGTTGTAGGTGGAAGGAATAGATTTGATAGACATTAGGAAACCAGCCAGAGAACCGAAGACACGACCAGATTTACCTCTCAAGAGCTCGAGTGAATCTGGGTTCTTTTTCTGTGGCATAAGAGAGGAACCAGTAGAATATGCATCAGCTAATCTGATGAAACTAAATTCACCAGAAGAGTAGATAATCAGATCTTCAGAGAATCTCGAGATATGGTTCATAAACAACGAAGACCAGAACATTGCCTCAACAACAAAGTCTCTGTCGGAAACTGCGGTCAAGGAGTTACCAATTACAGTATTGAAGCCAAGTTCCTTGGCAAGGAACTCTCTATCGATATTGTATGGATGACCGGCTAGGGCACCCGCACCCAAGGGAGAAGCGTTCAATCTATCTATGATCTCCAAGAGACGCTTGAAGTCTTCAGTAAAATATGTGGCGTACATAGACAACCAATGAGCCCAACGGATAGGCTGGGCCTTCTGGAGATGCGTGTAGCCAGGCATCAAGACATCAATCTCAGACTCAGCACGCTTGACAATTGTGAGAATCAACTCTTTAAGATAATCAGCAAGCTTGGTGAGTTCCTCACGGACATAAATTCTCATGTCGGTAGCAACTTGGTCGTTCCTGGAACGTCCTGTGTGCACCTTACCAGCGATCTGACGGCCAATAATCTCACCTAATCTTCTCTCGTTTGCTGTATGGATATCCTCATCGCCTTCCTTTTCTTCAAAAGTTCCATTCTTCCATTCTTCCTTGATGATTTCTAGGCCACGATGGATCTCATTCAGCTCGTCAGTAGTGAGCAAGCCAATCTTTTGCAGACCAGTTGTGTAGACCCGAGTGCCCTCCAAATCAGCAGCATACATCTTCTTGTCATATGGTAAAGAAGCATTGTACAGATTCATCAAAGGGTCGGTGGCTCCCGTAAAACGGCCACCCCACAACTTAGCTGGTTTGGACATCACAATAAGAGTAAATAGTCTATTTAGACCAAAATAGTTTAGAAGTGGACTTGGGGGAAGAGATAAAGAGTCATATCGGTCCGCGCATTTTTTGTTAGGCAGTTAGTTGGCGGGCGTTTCAGTTGGTGTCCGGATGAAAAAGAGAGCACATCCTGGTGGATACATGACGTGCATTAGTATTTATTCTCTTAATTATACTATTAATTATACTCTATACTCTTTATTTTAGTATTCTCTCTATCATCTATATTATTTATGTTGATTACTGCTTTTCTATCATCTTTATCCCCCTTCGTATGCTACTACTCTGCGGCAGTCCGCCTTGACTCAATAGACCTGAGCTGGAAGCTACGCAAGCGGTGGGCCAACATGTTAAGTCGAGAGAATACAATGGGGCAGACAAAATGTGCTTAATATTTCTTTTCAAGGCTATTAGTTGCTTACTAATTAACCGCAATCAGAGGAAAACATGCTCTAAATCCTTTGACAGAGTTATGACACTAGCTGAAGCCTTGAGAATTGCAAATGTTACCATAAGTATTCTTAGTGGTTTTCATAAACTTGAATTGGCGTGGAGCGCGTAAGCTTCTCCCCTTTGGCCGGCCTTGAGCACGGGCAACATGTGATCGGAAAAGCGAGTTCCGGGCAGTAGGGTAACCCAGCTTGTTTTGTGTCACTTTCCTACTTTTCTTATACTAGAAAAGGTACAAAAGGCTTTTCCCTTCATTCCAATCCCTTTCTATCATTTTCACACGACTATCCTCAGTAACGTTTTGCAGATTAGCTTTGCATTCTGTCAGTGTAATCATACTGTTGAAAGAACACACTTCCGTATGATCATATGGTTATTGAATGTATCTTTTTCGATTAACGATATAAATATCTGTGGTATTTGAGTATATGCAAGTTGATATTGAATGCTAAGGCCAACAGCATGGTGGTAATATATTACGTCTACGCTGGCAGGTTATCTGATTGCTGCTTATTCAAAAGTCAAAGAAGTCGGGGTCACTGAGAGAATTGATCGGCACACATTGCTTGTGTAGTTATATGTCACAAGAGAATTATGACGGGCGCACCTCGCCCATGTAGTTATATATACTAAACCTCAACTGAGTATTTTATTTCTTTTGCTCCAGATGATATAATGATACAGTCACCCAGAAATCCAATAAAACTGTTGTTCCCAAAAAGCTGTAAAAGGAAATTGGAATCATAACCATGTCCACCAGCAGATACGACCGATACGTTATAGAAACACTTCACCTTACCGAACTCTTTTGGAGTAAAATAACTAAGGTATCTGTTCCTATTTCACATATCGATGGTATTGAAGTGTGGCGATGCACCGAAACTGTTACAACTTATACAATTAAGTTTCGTTCACACGTCCCAGTATGGTTCATTATCAAAACTACGTCAGCTTTCACTGTGTGGTATTCACCCACTAATCCTGTTTCCTGGAAAACCACTGATACATCAGAGTTTCCAATGTGGTACCATGGTACAAGCCCATATACCCTGACTCCATTTGCGGAGCCTCTGACTGAACTCCTCCTAGAGAACGGTATCCTTGTTACATCTAAATGTGCCGCACCACCTAAGGAAAAACCCCAATATCTGAACGAAGAAGTTGCTCCTATCAATTTCGAAGGGAGCCCGATGGATGAGAAAACCTTAAGGAGTCCTTCCTATCTGGCTTTCAAAGCCCAATTGGCAAATAAAAATACTAACCAGAATCAGAGAAATAGAGGCTCGAAATTCTTGGTCAAGGTTAAGAACCTAGCTGAAGCCTTAAGAATGACAAATGCTACTCACAAATATTCTTAGTGATTTTCATAGTTTTCACGCTCTGCCCGATTTCATTTCAGGTTGTGGAGCAACAGATAATTTTTTTTTAGCCAAAAATCAAATATTAAGCTTCGTTCCCACCTTATTAGGATTTTCCTAATAATTTGAATGTAGCAGTGCGACTCGGTAGGAGTTCAAAGTAACTAATGTTATGGATGTGTCCGGAAGAGCATAACTGTATTCCATAAATTACATTGTTTGCTTTCGACTGAAAAGAATCTGCTTTCTCATTGATACAGCAGAGTAACTACTATGAGGTTTAAACTTT
>JAJMBV010000096.1:0-24549 GCA_030585085.1 Petasospora xishuangbannaensis
CTACAACTACAACTACAACTACAACTACAACTACAACTACAACTACAACTACAACCTTCTAACCACTAACCAAATTACTTTTTAACTATCAACTATTTAAATATTTCACCATTTAATCACTCAACCATTCAACCACTCCAGCATCTACACAACAACAACCCTACCACAACCACCCACTCCTCCGTTTATCTGACATCAATTGGACACCTTCAAGTACACAATTACTCCAATCTCAATTACTCAAATAGCGTGGGTCCATAGAACTATATCATTGGGCATGTTCTTATTCGCCGCCATTATCCTTTTCCAGACCCGGGCCTCGCCAGGGTCTAGCTCCGCGCCTGAGTTGTGAGACTCAGACCCGATCGTGAGCGAAAATTTTAGAGAGCGATGGGCTGGGAGACCCATCATAAGAAGGCATTTGGAAAAGGCATAGAGGAAAGACACTAGTTGACAGTAGGGGAGACGATTAGCTCCAGAAGTACTAGCTCTTGCATTCGCATTAGCATCATCTACATCACCACCTACAATGCCGTTTATTGGATACAAGGACGTGATTGAAGAAGGCGATATGGTGCTTGCGTTCCTCGGACGTGATGCCATCAAGACTATCACCATTAAGACAGGAGACTCCCTTAACACGCCATTTGGGATGTTCCCACACTCTGCGATGATTGGCAAGAAGTACGGATCGCAGGTTGCGGGGAACAAAGGGTATGGGTTCATCCACCTTCTCCAGCCAAGTCCAGAACTCTGGACTCTTTCTCTACCACATCGTACTCAGATCGTATACACTCCAGACTCCAGCTATATCACACAAAGACTTCAAATAACATCTGGTTCCAGAGTTATCGAAGCGGGTACCGGATCTGCATCATTCTCACACTCGCTTGCGAGAACCGTCACGACGAATGGCCATCTCTTCACATACGAATTCCACGAGCCACGATTCCAGGAGGCTCGTCGTGAGTTCCATCGTCATGGGCTGCTTGAATCGCCGGTCACAATCAATTATAGAGATGTATGCCGTGACGGTTTCGAAATATCCAACTACGAAGGCTCCCTGGATGCCAATGCTGTATTCCTGGACCTTCCGTCGCCTCATGAGGCTATTCCTCATCTTACAAAGGTGATAGCACAAGACCAGAAAGTAGGTCTGTGCTGTTTCAGTCCATGTATCGAGCAAGTACAGAAGACCCTGGAGGCTCTCCAGGAGCACGGATGGACGTCTGTTCAGATGGTAGAGATTCAGGGTCGTCGGTGGGAGGCACGCCAGATGATGATTCGCCAGCCAGACGATGCAATTGAACGACTCAGGGACGTTAAGAGACGAAAGATGGAAGGTATTGAGCGTAAAAGGAAGTTCTATTCTGAGCACGGTGAGCCCGATGACGATACCTCTACGACCGACCGTGAGGCGAGAACAGCTGTTGAGAAAGAACTAACAAAGGTCGACAAGACCGAGTTCAACCCCTTTGGAAGAGGGATACGTGTGCGTGAGGGTGATGAGGGGTATAGTTGGTTCAAAGTATCGAGGAATGAGGCCGAGATCAAGTCTCATACGTCGTACTTGACGTTTGCATGGAAACAGCCTCCGGCTGCCCAGAATGGGAAGGTAGAAGTTAATGGCGAGGACAAGCCTCTGGAGAGTACGGAAGTGCCGAAAGAAGAGGATAACAGCAGTTGAGAGTGGTTTATAGTACTTCATAGTCCTTAAAACAGTGCATAAAAGACATTTTGTCGTTTTGTTCTATTTTGATGGTCATTGTAGATGAATAGATACTCCGCGACAGGCCGTTAATACGACTCAACAGGAAGTTTTTAGATTATCTAAGATTATAAAACGGGTAATAATAGTCATTTCTAGTAGAGAAAGCGTTTTCCTTCTTCATTCCTCTTCTTTCTCCTTGGGAATTGTCGAATCTCAGGTCCCCGTTAATGGCCCATCGCGACCTCACAGTTAAGCAAGAAACGCACGGGGCGAGCCCTAACACTTGCGATTGAAAACGATCAAGAACACTTAACAGCCGTAAAGAACCCTCATAAATCTCTTCATTGTGCTGACGACACTACATAAACCAAATAACCAGAGTCTTCTTCCGAATTGTCCTACTCTATGCTTGTTTCCAGACACTTTTCGCCTCTGTTGAAAGCGTCTTCTTGCTCTCTGCCTCTTAGGGCACTCGGCGGTGTTGGTCGTCTCTATCCGTTCTACAACACACTACGGCCACTGAATCCTATTCAACACCGTCTTCTTTCCACTACCAGCCCTTTGCTTCGTCGTGGAGTGCCACCAAAGTACCAAGCAGGTGCACCTACAGGGTTTATATCGTCGTTGTGGAGCATAGTCCCTGATGGCGCAAAGACGGCACTAAGCATAGTCGGAGGGTGCGGACTGCTCATATTCATCGGACCTCTGTTCTTCCTTGTTGCTCCGCCTTTATTCTTTGGTGGGTTTTTGCTAGTTACAAGAAGACTTAGAAAAAGAGAGAAGGATATGACCGCACGGTGGGAACGCCTAGATGAGACCACCTTGGAGTACTCAGGCAGCGAGCTCGATGCAGAGAAACTCGAGAGTTTTGTGAGGACACGGGTTTCTGAGGCCATTCAGCTTAACGAGGCAGATATTTCTGATGCTCTCAGCTTGGATAGAGACTCACATGTCACAATCACCGGTGTTGAAACTGTTGACCGTGATGCTAGAGTTGTAAGGGACGCCATGGGTCATGGCTGGGGACGAGGGATCACAGTACTTTCTTTTGGATTACTAAACAATTCTGGCACAAGTACATTCGACAGAAAAGCTACACTTGTTCTGTCTCTACGACCACGAGTATATCAGGGTATCCTTGATACTCTGAATGAGCCGAAGTTCGACTGTGTCATTGAAGTGCTACCACTCAGACCGTTCCAGAACCATATAGTGATTGACTCTCCCGGCCAATTCCAAGACAGTGGGAGAGGTCGTACCATCAACGTAAAAGCCAAGCACACAAGACTCAACACGTGAGTTTCTGATCTTGTAAATAACCCCTTTTACCTGTATTTAAATAGTAAATATATCATATGGAAGTTTTCCCCATGTCCAGTGGTGTCCGGGCGTGTGTCTGGATGTTACAGTACTGGTGTTCGGGTGTTTCTCCCTCTTACAAGTGCGCTCTATTCGTCGTCACAAACTGCACTCGCAATTCAATATCTTTCCCTGATTAGGCGCCTCAGTGTCCAACTACTGGTTTCATTAGATTTGGTTTGGTGCAAATTATTTTTAACCCGCTACATATAACGCCAAAGATATAGCCTCCAAGTGTTACATAAGCTCATACCCCATCATTATGTAATCACTAAAGGGCCCCGCGAAAAAAAACCCGGCAGTGCCCCCGGCCGTCTCCCCATACAAAAGGAGGTTCGTTAGAGCATCAACACGAACAACTCGTCACGACAAGGACGTGCGACAGAAACGTGTAGGCGGGCCAATACAATGAGCGAGCAGCCAATTGTTCTTGACCAGGGTACTGGATTCGTGAAGATCGGCCATGGAGGAAACAACTTCCCAGACCACACGTTCCCGTCGATTGTAGGAAGACCGATCCTCCGTGCTGAGGAGAGAACCGGCGACGTGGAAATCAAAGACATTATGTGTGGTGATGAGGCAAGTGCAGTACGGTCATCACTCCAGATCTCGTACCCAATGGAGAACGGAATTATCCGGAACTGGGAGGATATGGAACATCTTTGGGACTATGCTTTCTACGAGCGGCTTCAAGAGGACACCACTGGGAAGAAAGTTCTGTTGACGGAACCGCCGATGAACCCGGTGAAGAACCGAGAGCGCATGTGTGAAGTTATGTTTGAGAAGTACAATTTTGGAGGTGTCTATGTTGCGATCCAAGCGGTTCTTGCATTGTATGCTCAGGGTCTTTCGTCTGGTGTTGTTGTTGATTCTGGTGATGGTGTAACACACGTTATCCCTGTCTACGAATCTGTCGTCCTTAACCATCTTACTAGAAGACTTGACGTGGCCGGAAGAGACGTCACAAGACACCTGATTGACTTGCTCTCCAGAAGAGGCTATGCTTTCAACAGAACAGCGGATTTCGAAACAGTACGCCAGATTAAAGAGAAGCTTTGTTACATATCCTATGACCTCGACTTGGACGCCAGACTCTCCCGTGACACAACTACGCTTGTTGAATCTTACGAACTTCCAGATGGACGTGTAATTAGGGTCGGGTCCGAAAGATTCGAAGCTCCAGAGTGTCTGTTCCAGCCTAACCTCGTTGATTGTGAGCAGCCTGGTATGGGTGAGCTTCTTTTCAACACTATCCAGGCCGCTGATGTTGACGTCAGATCATCGCTATACAGGGCAATTGTACTTTCTGGTGGTTCGTCGATGTATCCTGGTCTTCCTTCCAGACTAGAGAAGGAACTCAAACAGCTCTGGCTCACCAGAGTTCTCCACGGTGACTCTACAAGACTTGACAAATTCAAGGTGAGAATCGAGGACCCTCCTAGAAGACGACACATGGTGTTCATCGGTGGTGCAGTGCTCGCCAATATCATGGCTGACAAGGATCACATGTGGCTATCAAGACAGGAGTGGGAAGAACAGGGTTCTGCTTCACTTGTGAAATTCGGTCCAAGATAAACTAAAAAGTTGCAGTTTCGATTAGGAACGGGCTCATGTCTTGCCTATCTTCCCTTATACACAGCAGATTTTAAACACCATATGTACTTTTAGTTTATACAACGTCCTACCGTAACCATGTCGTACTTTTTCTTTAGACCATCGCGTATATGTATTTAGATTACGCGCAGGCTCTCGAGCCGCATATGCTCTTCTCGTAAATTAATTGTCATTATTTATCAAACATTACTATAACTTTAATAGTCGCATCATAAACTCAGCTTCGAAACTCTTCTCCAAACGTCGTCAGCTAAGGACCTCAGTTCCTCATCATCAACGCTGTTTTTCCCAACACCATAAGTAATAGCATTCTTCACTAAATCGTTGATGAATTGCTCCGACACTACTCGGGGTTTCAAAAAAGCGCCTTCCAATATCTCGTCGGTGGTCCAACGATCGTTCGGATCTCTTTTCAAGCATGCTTGTATGGTCTCAATTGCAGTTCCAGGAACCCTGACTCCACCAAGTCCCTTATCAGGGTATGCAATCTTAACATCAGGGTTCATAATAGCTAATAATCTCTGAGATCCCTGGTAGCCACCATAAGGCGGACGGCCATATATCATCTGGTAGATTATACAGCCACAAGACCAAATGTCGGAAGGTTTCCCCACTTTCCACTGGCTCTTATGATGGGATGAATCCGCAAGCTGTTGGTTATTATCAATCAAAGCTTCAGGAGCCATGTAATTAGGTGTACCAATCTGGGATTCTCGGTAGATGTTGACGGTGTGATCAGGAACAGCATTGGCAATCCCAAAGTCAATGATCTTCAATATGCCTTTAACGAAAAGAAAGTTTGCAGGCTTTAGATCCGAATGAACAATACCAGCATCATGCACTGCCTTAACACACTTCAAAACTTCGCTAGCATGGAACCTCACAAACTCAATGTCCATAGGCATATCCAGTCTCTTGGCCAAAACGTGAGACAAATCAATATCTCCGCACTCCATCACCAACGACAATGATCCTTGGACCAATGCATAGTCAATCAATCTGACAACACGATCTTGATCTCGGAGCTTCAGTAGCAAATCAATTTCTCCCTTAAATCCACTTATACTAGACTGGTCAAACTCATCAAAAACAATTTTTTTGATGGCATAAGCCTTGTTGCTAAGTGACTTAACTTTGAATACCTTGGAAGAGCCGCCTTTACCCAACAATTCTAGCTTTTCATACTGCTTTCCATTGATTGTCAATAGCTTTGCGGTCGTTCTGGAGTCATCCGGTGCCTTTAAAGGTTCGGTTTCTTTATAATGGCGTTCGTAACGGTCATTCTCTCCTCTTTCTTTCTGGTGTGAAAAAGCCTTTGATCTCTCCATAATTGGTTGCTGTTTCGAATCATTCAATGGTGCCAGTGGACGTCTAATGGATTTGCTTCTTTCCACAGATTCCACAATCCTCTTAATGTCAGAGTTTTCATTCTCTTTGTTGTCCGAGTATATGTGCAGTGAGGCCCTCTGAGACTCTGTCTGGGCTGTTTTTTCCGGTTTAAACAGCTCCTTCTTCGGCTCCGGGACATAAGTAGGCCCATTATGAAGATGTTCCTCGATCTTGTTATGTATGGCTTCCTTGAGTCGTATCGGACTGTTATAACTAAGTGCCTGCTTAGTTGCACTCTTCTGTTGCTCGAAATACAGCTTCACGAGACTGGGGAGTTCATTTGCAGGGATACCATGTTTCTTGGAGTATTGATAGGGGTTTAATCCCTCAAAGTCAATATGCCGCTTCTTTCTATCAGATGTAATGGTTATTTCAAATTGTTTCTGTGGTGTTTTATAAGCTGTAGTAGATGGTTGTGCTGTTCTGACGGCGGAGCAATTCAGGACATCTTTCATTCGGGTATCTTCTATACTTTGGTCGTTTTGTGATAAGTCAGCTCTCTCTTCAACGCTTAAGGATGTTCTCTTTGGAGGTCCTAGACTACCAAACCCTCTGTTCCTTCTTGCTGAGCTCCTCAACCTTGTTTGGCTACTATTCGAAGACCCCAGCTCGGACCCAGAGGATCTGTTCAACGGTGTCTTCTGTGACCTTTCCTGTAGGCCTAACGAGGTGGTGGCATATGAGTCAAGATCCCCTGTCTTTGTAAATATCGTCTCATACTCCGAATTAAGAGTATTCAGAGTGTGGTGGTCACCATGGTGAACTTTCAACCCGCCATGGCTTTCAGGAGAATTCCGGAAGTTAACACGCTTCGAGTTTGGGTGTTTCTGGTTCATATTCTCGTCTTGAACCGCCTTTGTAGCATCATGTTTCCCCTTCTGCAATAGCTCCAACGCGTAGTTACTTAATGCAGGTGGTCTGAAGTTGTTGTCGTCATCATCAGAATCCGGTTGGCTCAGATACACAGGGAGTTGCGATGGGGGCTCAGAATGCCTTAAAGCTCGTAGATCCGTGTGGGCTCCTATCATCTTCGGTGTACAGGTGCTTGTATCAGAGTCTCAAGTAAGTCATGAAACCAAACTATGTTCTGTGATGAGTGAGGGGTCCGGTTTGATGGGGATGATGTAAATGAAGTACTGGTTGGAGTAAGATCAAGGTCGTCAAGAAGACGTAAACAAAAGAAAAGCAATCTGAAACAGGAGCTCCAAGCTGACGTCGCAAAGAGATGTAAGTCAAGGCTGGGTTATTGGGTAATTAAAATACTGTCCTTGTTTATCCCTCCGAAGAACGTTCCTGCTAAGTGTCTATCAATTAAGACCTCTCCCTATGTGGTGGGAGATTACTCTCATTTTTGTGTTTACATTTTGGCCGAACCAACACCCGGACACCGTTTGTAACCATAGTAACGGGATGTAAACTCTTCAAAAAATAAAAACTGCTTCGCGGCAGGTTCGAACTGTCGACCTTCAGATTATGAGACTGACGCTCTACCGACTGAGCTAGCGAAGCCAGATTATGTCATGCTGTCACCCGTTTGCTTAGCGGGTTTCATGACAGGCTTTTGCGAAAGGCCGAAATAGCAGGTTATTAACACGTTCAGGTGCCTCTGAAGAGGATGTATCTAGGCTACGATCGTTAGTGGATGTTGGAGAATACACTCCTACACCCAACAAGCATTTCTCCGAGGTGGATAGCTCTCTATTAAGGCCAGACGTTCTACATTTTACCATGGCAATTATCTCCACACTGTATGAGTTTAGCCGTCCGTATTAAACGTTTTCCCGTATAATATATTTCACGATAATTTCCCCATATTAAACATGCCGCAATGCCAAAAATAGTTCTATGTGCTATGTGTTTCATAACACTATTGTAGACTCTTCTACAGAGTGAGCATATTGCCACAGTAAGCGTTCCTCTACACCGGGCATTCTCCTGATCATTTCACGGTAGTAGTTAAGTCGGCATATAGTAAGCGCTATCCGGCTAAATTAACCACGTAACGGTAGTATCCATTTAATACATTTCTCATTTCTCTAAAATGGGCATCGTAATAATGAGAGCTCCATGACCTTAGTCTTCTTGCATTTGCAACTATACCGCAGGGAGCATTTTGGGCATTTCACCGTATTACATTCCACTGTAGCCATCAGTGCGCATTCCACTGGTAAGGATTTAGCTGGTATTTAGCCGTTGTAAGAAATCCCACACAACCAAACCAACATTTATTCTTTTTTTGGTCAATATTTCATATTATTTAGGAATCCAACACATCTTATGGCTGTTTTATCTTGATGAGCATTCTTCCAGAGTAGACAGTTAACCGTAGTGGGAAAACATATTACCATAGCAATATCATAGTCTAATCCATAGTCCGCACATCACAGCAAATATTATACCGACGTAGTAAGCCAGGGTTCCTTTTGATATAGAAGAAGTCTAGAGTACTTTAGTCTAGTAAGCACGATACCACATTGGCCGTTTTGCACTAGCTATTAGCCACCACTTTTTCATTGCCATTAGCCTGCCACTATAAGCACTTCCTGTTCTAAGTATTCCACCATAGTTGTCATTCCAGGACTGTAAGCATTCCACTGTAGCAAGCATTCCAGGAAGGGAAAGACTTGACAATACCAAATAAAGCCCGCCATGCTATAGCTAAGGTTTCACAACAGCAAACATTCCCCAGTACGAAACGCCCTGTCACGGTGTCATAGCGGGTCCTGTCCATAGTGAACCGGCAGCGTGCGGACCCCTCCTACACATCGACCCTGCCATGACTCGAGCGATGACGGATAACAAGGCCCCATGCCATAGTACATCGAGATAGCAGAACGCCTCTTCCGAAAAGTCCAAAGCACTTGCCATATATATCTACCCTTAGGCCGTTATCCATAGTGGGAAGGTATCACCTCTGGAGGGAAGAATAGACCTGGCAATCAGGTCTCCACGGTTCCACGTCGTCTGTACCCAAGAGAGCTTCGTTGGGTCAGTACACCAGTAGCAATTGCATTTCCTGGTACCTCTAGTCTACCTCGCTGTACGTCTCTACTCTACGTGGTGCGGGAAGTGGTTCTCCATTCCTAAACCTCCACCCCCGCCTCTCAGCATCATGGAACACCGAGACAGGTTCTACATAATACACACCGGTTCTTTCCCCCAGCGTTCGATCCTTGGCACTCTCCTGACCTGTCCCCACCCTCCACCTCTCCACCAGACGCTTGCCCTATTTTTGAGCTCTTAAAGAACAACAACCTCACAAACTGGCTAACACGCACGGTGACACCATCGATCCCACGTAGGCCGCGTAGACCGCGTAGGCGTCGCGTATTCTCGCGGCGCTTCCGTTTCGGGATAAGTTTTGCGTCCCTGGAAACGCGCCACGCACTACAGACGCGTGTGCTCGTGGAAATAATAGTGGTAATATGGCGAGGTCCGGGATCTGGAATGAGGGTGCAGTGCGCTATACAATAGGCAAGCAGTGTTAGTGAGTCTGTAGGCGGGCTGCGAGCGAATCACCAATCACAAATCACAACACCAGTCCCAGTTGTTTCTGTGCAGTTCAGCAGCCCTCTACCCAGGCTCCGTAAGGTCCGTCTCTGCCCGCCCTGCGCCCTGCGCCCTACGCCCTACACCCTACCACCCCTCCGTCCCCACCGTCGACCCAAAAAAACTGACCCTTTCCACCCTTCTAACCAGCCCGCTTCTTGGCCCTCCCTCTTTTAGACCTCTTTTAGTTCCTCTTTTAGTGCCTCTTTCTAGTCCTCTGCCTGGGGTGTGGGTTTGCTAGACTTTTCAACCCCTACAGGCACGGTGTTTTTTTGTTTACAAAGGGGAGGAAAAGACGCGTCGTAGCGTGTCGCGGCACAGGGCCCGGCCGGGATTTTCACCACCATAAACAAACCCAGACAACCGCGAAGGGCCGTCCATCCGCCCTGGCTAGAGAAAGAGCCAATTCTGAAACCCACCCAAACCAGCCGCCATTTCGAGCCAGCGAGCCAGGCGCTAAGACGAGAAACAGAACCTTCTCTTCTGCCAGATCGTGCTACCCTTGGTTGCAAGGCGTCCCCAGTGTCCTCGCTTGTGCGTTAGTCGCCGGTCCCTATACATTCCCAACAACGTTTTGGTGTGTTTCGCAGGCGCTTACCAAAAGAGACGGTTCACAAAGGCCACTCTGCACCAGCCACCAGGCGGACCGCTACATTGGAAAGCATTCCACTGTTTGCACCTCTGCTTTGCCATTGTGATCCTCGCTTCAAGTATCCGCTGCTAACGACTAGCCTCTTGATCTCAGGCGTGAAAGGACAGCCTGTGTTGTTAGCCGCCGTGGTGTTGAAACGCTTTTGAGTTGCCCACCAAGCAATCTTTCCATCACCGTTACGGTTCTCACTCTCTACTACAGAAAGACACCCGCCATCGCAAGCTTTTTCCTAAGAGATGACGGATCTCGTCGACTATAAGGTCG
Organism: Petasospora xishuangbannaensis; assembly: GCA_030585085.1. NCBI lineage: Eukaryota > Fungi > Ascomycota > Saccharomycetes > Phaffomycetales > Wickerhamomycetaceae > Petasospora > Petasospora xishuangbannaensis. The sequence continues at coordinate 10,539 of JAJMBV010000096.1, forward strand.
ACGAGTTGCACACTTCAGTCTTCGATGCTCCGGTTTCCGGCCCTGCGACAGATGCGACTGCTACTTCTGTGCCACTGGGAAAGAAGGAAAGAGAGGCCTGCTATTTCGACATTGTCACTCTTATCACCAAGCTCACGACCCCGGATGAGATCGACTACCAATTCATCGCAGATTTCTTCCTCACATATCGCTCGTTCATCTCTTCCATGAGCCTGCTGAGGATTCTTCTTCTGCGTATCGCATGGTGCACTTCGAACGTTAACGATGAGGCTCACGAGCATAAGCAGAACATCGCAAAGCTCACATTCGTAAGAACATTTGTGGTGCTAAGGCATTGGCTTATAAACTACTTCGCTGAAGATTTCGTCTCCTCAGAGAAACTCAGAGGCCTCTTTGTCACAGAGATCAACAAGCTTAAGCATAAAGAGCTGTTTGTACAACGCGTCATTGGCAACCTCAAGAAAACGTGGACAGAATGTTGTAATAAGACGTGGGACGAAAACTTGTCTTCAGAAAATTATTATGAGCTGGAGATCAAAATTGGCCCTCAGACTCAGCGGAACAAGAGACTTTCAGTGCTAGCTCTATCCCAGCAAAATGATCCAATGACGAGAAACTCGATGATGCTCTCAACGTATGACAAAAACGTTGTTCACAAGCTACCGATTCCCTTCCCATTGTTATCACAAAAGCAGAAGCCGTACATTTTCCTAAACCCTAAAAACTCCAACATTAGACTGAGCAGGATTACCCAGTCCCTACCAAAACCTCCAAACTCTGAACCCCCTTCATTTATATCCTCTTCTCGCTCAATAACGTCGCCTATATCCCCTAGATCACCCTCTGATCCACTGTATATCCCATTGCTTTCTGTTCTTGATCCTAAAACCAGAAATATTCTTAGAGATGATTCCAAGTTTCCAAATAATTCAACTATCACAAGAGTACTACCTCCAACACCTGTTAAAAAGATGGACATTATAGTACGGCTCCCTCCTCCTACCAAATTACAACCCAAGGGTCTCCGATCCTTGATTGAGCATTGGATTAAGACATTCCACTTCCACAGCAATGGCAGGACCAAGTACCAAACGTCACCATATGTTAAGAGGTTTATGGCATCCGTTGTATCGGTGGCCGAGCCTACCTCAGCAGAGTTGGAGACTCTGGCTTTGGGTAAGTTTGACATATTAAGCGCAAGAAGTATAGATGAGCTTGAGCACTTGGTGCGATTTCACGAAGTAATTCTGAGTAAACATGCATCTCTTGCTTCCAATAATGGAAGAAATTCGGTAAGCCTTGGTATCCTTGGCTCTAAGGAGAATGCCAAAACATCCAATATTGATAACATGAATATCTGTGAGACAATTTCCAACATCTCCAAAAGCATGATATCTCTTCAACAACATATGGAGTCGGAGACGAGATCTTGTAAATCCTACCTCTCGTACGATTCGATATATTCCTCCAGAGCGAAGTCACCAACAGAAGAGCTACGTGATATCGCGCTCAAGAAGAAAACACGCAAACAGAACCTCCGAGAGTTTAACTTTGAAAGTGATCTCCCAGAGGAACAAGATGTGTCTCGAGATGGCGATGATGAGAGGTTTGTATTTGAGAGTCACCCTGATCATGATGATAAATCAACTCTAGATACCTTCCCAACTTCAATCATTTCGGAGAGCACTCCAAATCACTGTACCCATACCAGTGTTTCTGAACGCTCTATGAACCCAATTGAGGCTAATTGTACTGAAAAAAGGGACAATTTTGTTCCAATCCCGGAGCAAACTGATGGTGTTGATGAAATATCTCACCAAGAGATCTTTTCCCACCACTCTGAATCCCTATCATCCTCAAAGGCTGTTAGTTTTGTTGCTGATAATAACGATATTGTAAATGGGGTCTCTTTGTTACATCCTAATGGGACTAGTAATGCCGATGATGCAAATGACGCAGATGTCTCCCAACTCCATTCGGTACCACTTTTAAATCAAACAAGTTCTGTTTCCTTTCGGAGTCTTGATAATCCAGCAGGTCCTGTGTCTATTCGGAGTTTTGATAATCAAATAACTTCTGTACCTATGCGGAGTCTTGATCATCGGGCAGGCTCCATATCCAATCGGAGTCTTGATAGTGGCGCTGGCTCTGTCTCTAATCGGAGTATTGATAATCAAGTAGGTTCAGTATCTATGCGGAGTCTCGATAATCGTACAGGCTCTATATCTAATCGCAGTCTTGAAAATCGAGCTGGCTCTATGTCTATGCGGAGTCTTGATAATCGTGCAGGTTCTGTGTCTAATCGGAGTTTTGGAAATCGTGCAGGTTCTGTATCTGTTCGGAGCATTGGAAATCGAGCATGTTCTGTGTCTATTCGGAGTCTAGATAATCAGGAGTATTATGACTCCTATGACGACGTACATTCTTCTCCTTCCAGGAGAATTATTTCGATTGCTACAGCGGGATCTGGGGGCTCTGGATATGATGAAATCGAGTCATTTGTGTCTACATACGAAAATGCAGATATTGGCTTAGAGTCCCCCGAAATTGAGGCCAGTATTAACCACAGTTTCGTAACTGGTGACAACGAGCCAAGTACGCCAACTCATGAGGAAGTTTTGATCTCATCAACTCCACAGATGTCACCAATCAAAGCTCTTGAAGAGAACCATAACTTTCACAAGTTAATAGAGTCACAGTCGTCGATCCCTCAAGTAAATGCAACTCCACAAATATCACCAATCAAAACTCTCGACGAGAATCATAGCTTTCACAAGTTGATGGGATCGCAGTCATCGATTCCCCCTATAAACGCAACCCCGCTTGATTTGAACAAGATGCCGTCATTCACTAGGATCTCAAATGGATCCGCTTCTTTTTCCAGAGCAGATCAACGCGTGTCGTACTTGTCTAAGCGTTCCATCAAAACATGCAAGACCACTGCCTCTGAGAACTCTATCTTCAGTGGTCATAAAACGTCTAATTTTGTGAATGTCAGTGTCAAGAACGATATTCATGAAGACGATGATACTGCTGAAATCGCTGAGATGTCTACTTCGTTAACTGGCGATCAATCTAGTAATATTTCATTGCAGTCAGACGATTTCCAGGTCCCGTATCCCGGTGTTGATAGCGATGCCATTGCCGAACTGGCTGCTATATCCGATGAGTCCTATCATGATGATCCAATTTATACAGCATTGCAGAAATTAGAAGGTCACTATAAGAAAACTATGGAGAAAAGTTCTTTGAAGATCCAGCAGATCTCCAATCCATCTTCTGTTAATAGCGCGGATCTTAAGAAACAAGTTGCTGATCTTGCCATTCACACTCCTGTTCGCAAGAGAGATTCAGTGGTAATCGACCAGAGACGTAAGACTAAGCTTTTCTCGTTGATACCAGTGCAGCAGAAAGAAGTCAGCTATGACGAAACTTCAAGCTCTAAGATTCTACTAGAGTTACTGTTGAGCCACAAGACAAGTAAAGATATCCTCCAGGTTTCTAACTGCGAGCATCACGCCTCATTTATCTTGAATTTTGACTCGAAGACCTTGGCTGAACAGCTGACTTTGATTGAGAAAGATGCTTTGCTTGAAATTGATTGGAAAGAGCTTGTGGAGTTGAAGTGGGAGTCTGAAAAGTTGGTTCCGATCAATAGTTGGCTTGAGTTGCTTGTTCAAAATCAGGAAGTTCAGGGTGTTGATCTTTGTGTTTCGAGATTCAACTTGTGTGTAAATTGGACTATATCTGAGATCTTATTGACGAAGAACATTCAGTTGAGAAAACTCACCATTCAAAGATTTATTCATATTGCTCAACACTGTAAAACTCTCCAGAATTATTCTACTTTGATGCAGATTCTGCTTGCCTTGGGCTCAGATAAGGTGATGAAACTGAAGGAAACTTGGCGGATTGTCGACCCAGGTGATCTCTTAATTTACAAGAACCTGGAGTCCATTTCTTCACCGCTGAAGAATTTCATGAACTTGAGATTGGAGCTAAACAAGATCAAACCATCACGTGGATGTGTTCCTTTCTTGGGACTTTACCTATCAGATTTGATCTTTAACAAGGAAAAGCGCAGCATTCAAGGCGAACAGATCAACTTCGGAAAGTTCAAGACAACTTCCAAAATTGTTAAATCTATGATACAATGTATTCAGTGGTCAACGCTGTACAAAATTCAATCTAATGACGAAGTTTTGAGCAAATGTCTTTACATCAAAGCATTGTCAGAAGAAGAGATGAACGACTGTTTGAAACAAACTCTCCAACAATGAACAACGACTTTTAGATATGGGTATGATATAATGTTACTACAATATCTTAACACCGTGTGTGTAGTTGATTGTCCACTATGGTTTCAATGAATTAATGGAATATCGTGTAAAAAAAAGTCAAGAAGCTGGAGTGTTCCTGGCTAAGTTGTTATTTACAAAAACACGCTCAACTAAGACTTCATTCCATTATAGGCCAACGATGCATGACAAGTATTATAAAAAGGAGTTTGTATAGGCGTATTATGAGATAAACAAAGAAGAAAAACTCGTACCTGTACGTTAACATGAAAGGAAAAGCTTGCAACTAATGGGGAGTAGGGTAAAAGGGCATCAATGTTCTTCGTCTAATATATATAGCACACATATGAAATCAAAACTTCGTGGGTGAACGTCATATGACTCACAAGAAATATTCACTTCTCTGAGTCTTCTGTGGAGCTGCCTTCTCTGTATCATCGGGGACAGCACTGAAAATCTTGAACTTGGGCGTCAAGTCATCATCAATTTTCATGACACTGGCAACGTTACCACATCTGTAGCAGTAATTAGGAGCACTCCAGACTGTGACCACGTCCTTCTCTTTAAAGTGGTACTTGAAGCCTTCCATAACGAGCTGATGGGCACGAGCAATAAGCTGTAGGTTGTTGACATGGTTGAACTCACGAGCAACTCGGCTTCCAAATAGCCAGCCAGCACCACGAGGACTTACCTGCCAAGTGTCAACTTCATCTGGATCGCTCCAAACCAAATCACAGAAACCACCTTCGTGAGGAACCTCCTGGGCTCTCGAAAGGACACGGATTTGATCTAGCATGCGAATCTCCGGAGAGAGACCGCCATGTACACAGAGGATCTTACCGTCTATGATAGCAGCAAGTGTTAGAAAGTCAAAAACCTGGCAGCAGTATTTCCAAACCGTTGTGGAGCCATATTTCGTAAGGCATTCCTCGTAGAATCCGTAAACTTGTGTAATCTGTCTCGACTCGTGGTTTCCTCTAACAAGTGTTAGACGGGAAGGATATTTGACCTTGAGACACATCAAAAGGGTAAAAGTTTCGAGAGAAAAGTAGCCTCTATCAACATAGTCACCGAGGAAAATGTAGTTGACGTTATCCGGTAGCCCACCACTCGTTCTAAAGAGCTCAAGCAAGTCGTGGAACTGACCGTGGATATCGCCACAGACAGTCACAGGGCTCTGTACCGGCTGGATATTAGACTCTTCCATAAGCAGTTCCTTCACCATCTCACACAATTGTTTCATGTCGGCCTCGGGGAGGTGCTGGCACTTCTTTACCGTCTCTAGCCAGAGGTCTGGTCCTCTTTCGGTCATTGTGGAACGGAGGAAAGAAAAGGCACAAAGTCGGGAGTGGTTATTGTGGGTCGTGAAAGTGTAAGTCGTCAACAATCGTTAAATGAGGCCGCAATATGGACTCAGGAAAGACGGTCGTCACGCCTGGCTCAACCAGGGACGTCAGTTTCTTAAAGACAGAAGGATTCAGGTGATGGTTGTCACCAAGGGGCGGGTGCGTCACCGGAGAAAGCGATGGGATGGAGAGAGGGGGCAGAAAAGACAAATACCAGCAACGGGTTCACTGAGTCAGAAGATAGAGCCTTTGTAGTAGCTCTAGGAGAGCAGGTTTCGTAGGGTGAAAGCTCTACAGCTGTTAATGGTAAAGCAGGGAAACCGTTTTCCTACTGGCTATGTTGGCGTGTTTCCGCCTGCTTTGACATGGTGAGCTTCGACGGGCGGCTTTTTTTCTCGCCGGTGCTCGCAATTGGCCGCCGCTGCTGGTAAATGGCCTAATGCGGAAATTGCCATTTGAAGAACCCGTGAGATCTCGAGCTGACGGCTTACTAACATACATTTCACTAAAGCTTGGAGGTATTAGAGAGAGAGAATAATAGTTTAGCTACGGAAAAGGTGGGTTGATGGCCAAAGGGGCCGTTGCATAGGAATTTATGGTGCGAGAGGGAAAAAAAGCGTAGGTTAGTCAAGTGCACTAGATGATGTACCAATCATCTAGCAATGAAGAGGCATCGCCCGTACGGATCTCATGTCATCGCAAGCGAGATACTCATGCTCCTTTGAGAGTCTCACTGGTAAAGTGGACGCTCTTTGTACACCGGGGATACTGTAGCACCGGGCCTCATACTCTGCCTGGTACTTCATGATCTCCAACGGGTTGGCACCAGAAGCAGAGAAGTAGTGCGTAGATGTCTTCGAAGGCACTGACGACGACTCGCTAACATCACTCGTAGAAGAGATCGACGTTAGCGACTCGACGTCGTTAGAGGAGTCAAAGTAATCTGACGAACACTCTTCCAGGTCAGAGATACTTCCAAACATCTCGTCGGTGTACTCCCTCTTCATGTGTGGCTCTGTGATCTGCGACAACCGGTGGAACTCCAGTTTGGTCTCGATACGGTGTACAACGATGGCTCTCAAGTAGTATTTCCAGTATTCGCGTAGCATCCGTTCTTCCTCTTCCTCTTCGTTGGAACTAACAGTAGACTCTTCATCTGACTGTTCAAAGACTTCCTCCAGGAATTCATATGCTTCATCGTAGACCGTTGGAGGATCGATTGGGTACTGGTTTGCTTTCTGTCTCTTGGTTATGGATCTATAGAGTTGGTCCATTGGTGCTCTCACAGCAGGACCTGAGTCCACAACTGGTTTGTGGGATTTCCTCTTTTTCTCATTTTCAATTAGTCGCAGAATCGACTTATTGGAGCCCATGCGGTGTGGTGGAGGAATCGGTGGCCATATAAGCGAGTCTGCTGCGGCCTGTAGAGCTGATTTTGCAGGTGCAGATACTTTTCTCTGTGACTCTTTTGGTGGTGGTGGTGGAATGGCACTGAAAGCATATATATCATTCGCTACCGTCCAGTTATCGATAGCCATTCTCAACTCCGAGATACTCTGTGCTCTTCCCCTCTCCAATGGCATCGAGATGTTGGTTTTCTGCACCTTCCTCACTCGGTTGAACCTGAAAGCCTTCTTCAACGAAACGAGTCTCCATTTCTTGAACTTCTGACCTAGTTTCACTCCCATCTGCTTCAATCTGGTAAGCCAGCCCACAGCATACCTAACTGCCTTGGATCTCTTCAGTGTGCTCGTCTGGTACAGCGATGTATCCTCGTAGTTTGTCCGTGTTGCTGTCCGTCTTGGCAGTGCGTTTTTCTTGCTTGGGTGTCGTCTTACAGTACCTGATCTCAAGGCATTATCCGCCATATTGCGTCTTTGCATTACTGATGATGATCTGCGTATGGAGCCCGAACTTCTTCCGTTGTGAGGATGACGACGTCTTACAACAGAGCCTTTTCTGCTCTCACCACTGTTGTAGATATAAAGGGACTCGGAGCTGCGTGTAATCCGGGTCGTGACATTACTCTGTGTCTGGATCGTCGCTTCAGATGATCCGTTGGAGTTTCCAAAGGAATATATGGCGGAATCGGTGTTAGTGTTGGAAGACGCCTTGGACTCGTTCAAGTCGGGGGAAGAATAATGACGGAAATAGTTCATGTCTCTAGAGCGGCGATAAGAAAGCTGTCCTTGCTCCTGTTGCATCGCTGGAGGAAGCGAAGTTGTAGACATAATACTGTTTTTCTTGCCTTGGATGGACTCGTAGTATGGTGGAATTCTCGGGCCTTCAAGTGAAGGCTCGGGACCTGTAAGATTCGACTTCTCCAGATTCTCCTCTGAAGGGAACTTGAAGTTCATCTGTGGTCCCAAGTACGTGCCAGCCCTGTAGAGTTCCTCGGAAGGCACTGCAGACATCGTTGACATGAAAAGGTATCTTGCGGTGTATTCTTATGGTTGTGTACTTTGTGTCGAGTTATGCGCTGTGAGTGAATGCGTTGAAGCCAGTGCGACTACCACCAGTTATAGGTAGTGGTGGGAGACATGGGGATATACAAATGAGGTGCTGGGGAACGAGACAGCCTTATATTCATAAATTTAACTTTCAGGCACCACCCTAAATCAGGAATTTGGGGTGATCCTAACTACTATTTCACGTGGTATGCGTACTTGAGGCGAGCAGTATTGCCAAATACGGTAGTTGGATAAGGAATTCGATCGATTTGACGCGGGTTCCTGTGGCTGGCGCAGCCCCAACAATAGCCAGCCACGCACTGTCTTGGGCCTGTGCCAGTATGATCAAACGCAGATTGGGGTAAAAAAAGAAGCCAAATGCACCTCCTTAAACCTGCTTGGCGATTATACAACGGGTCGTGTTTTCTAGTTTCATTGTTCCCCTTCCATTGCGCCGAGTTTAGGGTCTTTGTTGTGCGGTGAGCTCCGCTCCGTTGAGCTGTGCACAGCGATAAGACAGTAAAGTAGGGTACACGGTGCGTTACGAGCCCCGCCTGTGTGTCCATTCTTAGCGGATATCAGCGTGGCCCTATTAAATGTTATGAGCCCTGTCCAGCCCATCTCTCTCCATTGCTTCCGTATGCTTCCATAAAAACGTCATGTAAATATACACTTCCAATACTGTCTGCACACAGCTATACTTAGGATAATGCCCTTAATGGAAGTCTTCTTTATATTTCAGAGTGTAAATTTATTGAGTTGGCACTTATATGAAAATAAGCACGCTCTTTAACTATACATAGAACATGTCTTCATCAGTTAGTTCTAGCTCTTTATATAATATTCTTTCCATCATGTTTCATCTGAGTACTCCTCAAGTAATTTGTATCATCTTGAATCATCTCTGGTTTGCATCTGTTTCAATTTGATGCTCCTCAAGTTGACCGCATGAACTTAGTAATGGATTACTTAATCACTTCAAATATTTCAACAACCTAATTCTCACAAAAGCCGGACTACAGAATACTGGTAGGAAATGCCACTTCATACCAGATTGAGCAGATATTCCGGAGATTCTATGAGAATGAACCCCAGAAGGCTGTGGGACTCGGTGTTCCTATCTCCACGGAACAGTTACAAGGTCTTTTCGTTTACAACAAAGACGACCCTGATGGTGCGTTGTCGATGGTGGACACTCTCAAGACCCCAAATCATGTTTTCTAAGCACGGTGAAAGGCTGTTCCAGAACTCTTGTATATATGATAATGATCAATTAGCAATAGAACGGCATATTCTTCTTTTGTTTCCATTTGCATGGCTCCCTGGTAATTGTTCTCCTCTCAGATGGAGATTATCTACGGTATTTCTTTAGCATGTTCTCCTTAACCTGTTTAAAATGTGATGCAAGCACTTCCTTAGATCCATCTTTCTTAGCAAGCTCATTGGCTTTATAGACAAGTTCTCGGAGAAAAAGCGTATAATCTAGACATACCTATCAACATGGAGTGGTTAGTTAGCGGTATTAACTATCCCAGAAGAAGATTGTACTCACCAGAATGTCAATGGAGTCGTTTGCAATCTTTTTGCTTGTTCGCTGCTTGAGTTGGGCCTTCACAGCGCGTCGTGTTAATGGAGCCATCCTAACGGGGTGTAGGATATAAGGTTATAGTAAGAGTACAGTTCACCTATGGCAAGGCTGTGATAAGCTTATGGTAAGCTGAGCTGAGATCAAGTTTGTAGCAATGATTGTAGTACCCAGGACGACGCACACTTGGGGTGCTGCTAGGATGCAATAAGGATAGAAGATGTGTAGACACAATAATGTGCGATTTAGCATGTGCCAGAGTCTGAAGTCAGGTTACAAGAAGCAACGTATTATAGCGTAATCAGCAGTATAATAGTAGTTTGATTACTGAACCCAGGAATGCTATCAGTGTGCTCAGTGTGTCATCTAGCAGTGACTACACCTATTGTATAGTCTCTAAAGTAAACAAAGCGAAAACCCGCAAACGGTGTTACGGCCTGCTCAAGGCATTGAGGGAAGCGCATCCAGCTGTTCATGGCCCGCCTGAAGAAGTAGTAGGCTATGGCTATGGCTATGGCTATCGAGCAAAAGTATTTTCTCTAGTGTGCGTCTCCGAGGCCTGGGCATGTTGCTACTGCTGTGACTATTTTCCAGTATATAACGAGTGCTTGTCGGCAAGCACTTTAGAAACATTGACGCACCAGTATCATGCCAATATGGGCTTATTGGTCGATATCGTCATCGTATAAATAGATAAACTGTTTCAGGAGAATCGTCATCAAAAATTAAGCAAACGGAGACGAAAAAGAAGAGAGAGAGAGAGCAAGTGACCGACTTGTGCCCCCGCTAATCTTCTAGATTTGTAGACTGTACACCTTCGTAGTGAGCCAAAAGATATTAATAAGGTATGCGGCAAGATAATATCGCCCGGAGTAGACCAGGCCTTTACAGCTCTTTAGCAGGTCAGACGTATGCATACGAAGGGTGGACTTTTTATCAACCATTTTATACGTAAGTGACTCGCGGCCATTTTCAGTTTGCTCTGTGTTATTCCCTGTATCTTCATGGCATGTTTCATGGTGAGGTGGCATCACTACGCCGGAATGATGGTACGATGTTTGCTACGCTTTGGGCATGTGGAGCAACGATACAGACCAGAGGAACTAGAGCTATTCAAAGGGATCCAGAGAGACCTAGAGAGGTCCAGAAACACTACGAAGCTCCTAAAGGGGGAAATCTGTGGGGTAGAGCCAGCAGAGGAGGAAAAACACTGTGGAAGAAAGAGCGGCGTAATGCCTATCTCCAAAGCCGTCTTAGTCCACGCTACCACCTTAGATAATTAGAGAAATATTATTCTCAAGCAGATATGAGCATGCCAAGACCCAGGATGACAAAAGTGACTCAGTTGGAGAGTATGAAGCATGACCATAGGGAGTTAAAGACTAACCTTGAGAGAAAGCACCCCATAAACAGATTAAAGAATAAGACTATATAAAGAGCCACAACTAACACAAGAAGGGATGTTCTATGTATAGTTAAAAAAATGTGCTTATCTTCCTAGAAGTGTCAGCTCAATAAATTTACACTCTACAATTGAAAAAGACTTCCATTAAGGGCATTATCATAAGCATAGCTTTGTGCAGGCACCATTGGGAGTGTATATTTACAACTGGTAACGTCTCTTAGTTAACATCAAGGTTAATAAGACTCACAACGACCGGTGAGTGAAAGCAGAACACAAGAACAGAAGATTAGGAAGAACCTATAAAAAAATAGGTAAAGTTCTGATGACTACCCTGTATCGGTGCGGAAACAACGGGGAGCTTGATCCGAATAATGCAACTGCACGTTCGCTTTACTACTGCGGACAAATTGAAGGATTTGACTATCCTAATGCCAGTATCATAGGCTCACGGGCGAATGGTTCGTCAAAGAATATTATAACATTACGCCATTTGGTTCTTCTGCTACTTCTACCTCTGTTAGTTAGCTGTGAACGGTTTAAGCGGGTATATGATAACGGCACTATTGCTAAGGTGTATCAACCATACCTGCAAGCTGGTATGATGTTTCTATCAGATAACGGGACGCTTTATGCAGACATACAACGGTTTAGTAAGAACGGTAAGCGTGATTATGACGTCGGTGGACTCTGTAACAGTTATGGCTCATGCTCGTTCGACCGGTATGTCGTTGCTCAAGACGGGACTTGGTGGACTGACTGGACTAGAAATGGCGCTTGCCTATACTCAGGCAAAGGTAGTGGCGGTACCTTCACCTACACAATATCAAAAACTCGTACGTGGACAGCTGGTGTAGGCGGACTGGGTTTTTCGAAGTTCCAGATCTTGGCCACCTATACAGTCTCGCAATCTTACACATACACCCGCGAGTGGTCATGCACAGTTAACGCCAAGGATTCACTGTCGATGTGGTCTCAAGAGAAGATGTATTGGTCAGATGTACAGAAACAGTCGTGCTACAGAACATGGAAAGGAGTTGTGACATGCGGGGCTTTCGGAGCTTATATGCATAACGACGCCCCGGTCAGCGATGGTCATTACGACAACCTCAATGTCGGCTGCTCGACTGGAAGTGCTTCTGGGTGCTAACTATGGATAAGAAAAAAAAGGAAGCAGGAAGGAGAAGGAAAACGGAAGGAAGAAGAAGGATATATTAAATATATAACAAACCATAATAAATATGGAATTCTAACATGTACATAACTGATGTATTATATATATAACAGCAGTTCTCTTTGTCAAGAAAAAGGGAGGAGAGTTACGGTTATGTATCGATTTCCGTCTACTCATCCTACGATCAAAGACAGGTTTCCAATTCCCCTGATCGACGATATTCTGAATTCTTTTGGACAGAGTAAGCACTTTTCGAAATTGGGCTTAAAATCTGGTTATCATCAAGTAAGAATTGAGACAGAAGATATTCAAAAGACCGCTTTCAGTACGAGCCATAACTACTATGAGTGGTTAGTGAAGCCATTTGGACTGACAAACGCACCTGCAACCTTCCAACGGCTAATGAACCATGTCCTCAAGGCATACGTTGGTAAGTTTGTTCAGGTTTACCTTGATGATATAGTCATTTACAGTAAGACTAGAGAAGAACACGAAAACCATGTTGGACAAGTGCTCTAGACACTAAAGGACAACCAATTGGTATGCAAGAAAGCCAAATGTGAATTCTTCAAGCAAGAAATCAAGTTCCTGGGATTCCAGGTCGGGCAATTTGGTATTTCCCCCGACCCAGACAAGATAATAGCCATACAGAATTGGCCAGAATTACGAACAGCAAAAGATGCACAGAAGTTCTTGGGACTAGCGAACTTTTACCGCCGTTTTGTACAAGATTACTCAAAGATAGCGGCACCGCTTACAGCATATGCAGCAAGCAAGACTACCTACGACGCAGAACAAGCCAAGGCATTTAAAGACCTTAAGAAGGCTCTTACCACAACCCCTGTATTGATTAACCCGACTCTACAGGAAGGGTATACGTTCATTGTTACAACCGATGCATGTGGAACGGCACTTGGGTATACCTTGGAACAAGCCGATCCCTCAGGTACCATTCTAGGAGTGGTAGCCTACGGAAGTCATAAACTGATCGGAGCAGAATTGAACTATCCCGTCAGAGAAAAGGAATTTATGGCTCTTATCAAAGCTCTTAAGAATTGGAGAGAATTACTGATGTACCGAAAAATTATTATTCAAACAGATCGCCACGTTTGATCTACCTCCAACATCAAAACCAGATGAGCACAGGACGTCTAGCTAGATGGTTAGACTTCTGGTCCCAATACGATTTTACGATCCGATACCTCCCAGGGAAGAAGAATAGCGCAGCGGATGCATTATCTAGAAGGGATGATAAGGACGGAGAAACAGAGAAGCAAGACTTTGAACACATTTCGTTAGAAGCAATGGATGAAGAAATCACGGAAACCGCTAATCAGATTCGAGAATATGTACAAGTCCTAAATGAAGACATCAAAGCACAAATAATCAATGGTTACAAAAAGGACCCAGAGTTCAATATCATTTACGGTTGTCTTAAATACAATCAACCAATACCAAAGACGATCAGGCGTTACATCAAGCACTACGAACTAGATGCAGAGTTCCTATGTTTCAGTGCAGGACCAGAGATGGACTACAGAATTTGTATTCCAAATTATAAGAATTTAAGAACAGACTTGATATCCAATGTGCATGACCAAAAGACAGGCGCACATTTCGGATACATGAGAATTGAGGCAGTCAAAGAAAACACCATTATAACTGTGTGCAGGTACCATTGGGAGTGTATGTTCACACGACTGTAAAGATACACTCCCAATGGTACTTGTACACAGCTATATTCAGGACGATACCC